>WYDI02015488.1:15432-32541 GCA_009867235.2 Psittacus erithacus
TCCCAGGCCGAAAGTCAAAACCACAGCACTGCACCAGCTACTGAGAAGGAGAAAAATGACTGCTACTGCTGAACCCAAGACAGTATACAATAAATTCTGGAGTGACTGGAAGAGGGAAGTAGTAATAGCTGACAGAATATGCAACAGCAGATGGTTCAAAAGGAGATTAAGTCCAAAGCTTCCTTCCTGAGCAGTGCCAGTTTGAGGGTTTGTTCTCTCTTTCCAGGGTCTCTACACTTTCAAAGACTAACTTTCTGCCACAGAAACTCCTGTTCCTGCCTTCTGAGCCTCTGGGAATGGACAGAACAAAGGCAATTACCTTTTCTCTCACCGCTTTATGATATTCTTTTACTTTGCCTGTGGGTTAAGAAAGGAATGGGCTAGCTGCAATAACAAATAGTTCCTGGCTAGTAGATTTCACAAGGTTCAACAAAAGCCAGACCCATCTAAGCTACACAAATTCAGTTAGTTTTTCTAATATTGTGCAATGTCAATATGTTGATCTATCCCTGACAAACATCATGTACCACATACAGAAACATAAAGAATTTCTGTCTCAGGCATAAAACAGTTAAACTATAACTGTGAGCAACAGTTAACTCTAAAAGAAAGGTGACCTATTTGGGGAAAGGAATGATCAGTTATTTAAATCCTCTCCTACAAAGCATAACAAAATATATCTCATAAAAGCAACTAGGTTACAAATTTGACAGGTTTACTGCTACGCCACAAGTCTCTTACTGTTAGTCAGGCCTCTACCTGTAATACTTATAATCAGTTTTCCTCCTGAAAACGTGGATCAAAAGAAGTTGAAATAAGGCATACAGGAAGGTGTTGAACACAATAAGTAGGCTAAAGTAATTAAGGCTTTAGCTAAATATTTTCCACTTTTATCAGTTCCCTGCAAGCTGAGAAAAATAACTTACAAAAGAAGAAGTATTTCCCATGCCAAAGGAGAATACTCATGGCCTGAAAAATGAGAAGGCAGAAGGATCAGAAGTCTGCAAATGATTTGGGTGGGCTGCTCTTTGCCACCACCATTGGCACTCAGGTGCCTCAGCACCGGATCACCACCCCTGAAGTTTGGAACACCAACTTCTTTAACCAACTTTAGACACTTGTGATTGAGATTTTTGGCCATGCGTTCTATACAAAAGCATAATTGAATGACAAAGTTCTGCTGTAATAAATGACTCCTTGCAATGGTGAGTGTTAGAGAGCAGATTGTTTATTTCTAGGAGTGAAAGATATAGTACTCTTTCAAGGATAATCTGATAATAGATCACAAGGATTTTCAATGCCACAAAAGACTAAGCAGAGCCTTGGGATTTCATTGAGAAGAGAGACGTAACTAACCTAACATAATCTACTGATGAAGAATTAGCAATTTGCTGCCAGCTGATACACTCAATTATACAACCTTCTCTTGTCCCACTGTATCTTAGCGAACAGCAAACATTTTCCATAATGGCTATGCAGCCTGTGCCTTCCCGTCCTGCAAAAGCCAACAGGTTTGACTTTGCAGGAAAGAAATCTGCACAAGCACTCTGACTAAGACAAAAATCCCTTCTTTCAACTAAATAAAATCAGTGAACTAATACAAATTCCCTATGTTCTACACATGAAAACATTCCCTATCATACTCCGCAATAATGAGCATATGACCTTGAAAAGATTATCTGGTTGTAACACATGCTGTCAAACTATCAGTTTTACATCAACTGCTATTTTGTTAGCATTTGTTTGTTTAGAGGGGCAGGCTTGTCTCTCTGGCGGTAGTGGATTTCACAGAGGAGAAACTATTTTTATGAAATATTGCCCCTTTTTATGGTGACAAAACTGAGATGATGGGTCAATTCTGAATTTGGGTCACCACCCTGGAGTGGTTAGCAGTGTATGAGAAACACATACCATGACTTACTTGCTTTCTCAAACACACTGTCAGCAAAAATAACACTTGCATAAATAATATGTGAGGAAAGGCAAAAGATACAAGTCCTAGAATCACTGGCAAAAAAGAATCTGAGCTAGCCTTCTGGATGCTCCAGAATAGGAAGATGCATGAATAGCTGATTTGAACAAATAAGGAGAATAATCCCCTACTAGATATACAGAAGAGCTGAATTCTTTTCACAAGTGCTATATCCATAGAATGTTCTCAAAGGGAAAAAATAGACTCAAACACACAACTTTCTTTTTTCTCTCCCTGCCAGAGGCGCATTCCATAACGAGCAATAGAAAAGCAGAAAGTTCAAATTATTATAAAACAGTAAGTACCACCATACTTGCCTACAGGATGGCCTTTATTGTTTGTCAAAGTATGTGTTGCCATCAGATTAAATCTACAACATATTTTGTTCAAGACAAACAAGTTTACTTCATGGTTTCAGCATCCTTTTTTCCATGTGCACATTTACCAGAGTCTATAACCTTAGACTGATGAATGAGCTTTTCTAAAATACATGCTGGGCATTGTCATCCATGTAAAAACATAACTGACAGAGTTTTTCAAGATCTAGCTATTATCTTTTGTACAGTCAGAAAGTAAGGTTTTAGTGTGGTGTTACCCAGGAGGCTTCTGTAATAGTCACTCCCTTCTCTGCCCTGAAAAGTACATAACTACTGGGATGATATTTTTAATTCAGACTTGCTTCTTCCCACCTGTTTATTATCCCATGACATAGTTAATCAACACAAGCTGCATGTATTTTGCTATGGGAAATGAAAAACAAATCACTGTATAGTTTTTTTTTTTTCTTTTTTACCCAGTTCAAGCTCCAAGTATTTCAGTTTTACATTTTCCACCTTCTCTTCTCTTTCCTGATCTTGTGTAACTTCACGTGATTTTATAGACTGACAGGGTAGAATTTAAAGAGTTTTAATGACTAAGAAATTGTTGAAATGTCTGCTTCTACTGCAACACGTAAATGAAGTTTGCCTGACTACGATATTTTTTTCACTACACTAATTGATAATCCGACTGACAGCTTGTTAATTTAAATAGCTCATTCTGTTTTGTAATGCTTAGAGCTCCAAATTCTCTTTTAAGGTGTTCTTCTAGAACTACCTACCAGCAATCTTGTAAAATTTCAAACGTAAAGCTCATTACCATTTAAAGTAGATAACCTTAGGTAGTTAGAAGAAGTGATTTATGACATAAATCAAGTAATTTTAGCAAAGATTAAGGAAAGAGAATTTCTGAAGTACTATAATTTTCATGAAAATTCCCCATGTTTGAAGGAGATATTGTACGTGACTGAGATCTACTCTTCAATCTTCTCCACTTGCTGAAGAGGTTGTGCTTTATTCATTTATGATAATAGGCCACTTTATATAAATACTCTTATTATTCTGAGTGAGTAATTTTGAGGGAGAACATTTCCAGTGACCTGGCAAACCATGAGTTCAGAATCTGAGAATTAGGGAGGAAAAATTATTTGAAAATATTTCTTAACAAAAAGAAAAGTCCTAAGGACTACTTTTATAACTTTCTTGATTACTAAGTTCTCAGCTTCATGGCTAACCCAAACAGACTGACTGACAACTCATGTGCTTAATGTTAAAATAGCACTGAAGTGCTTTAAACCAGGATCTAAATATTTCATACAGACATGATCAGAAGCACGTATTCATCTTGGACAGGGAATCACATTACATTTACATACCTCCTTGTCTTAGAGTATGTGGTGTGAAGTTCAGAGCCTTAAAAATACCACACTGGTTTCAAAGGGCACTGGATCTAGCATTAATTAATAATTCCAGCTGCAATAATATGCTATTTGAAAATATTTAATTGAGCTCTGAAGACTTCATAGGATAGCAAAGCCATTTTTAGTCCAGTTTGACTAAATTCCATGGCAAAACTTTCTAACAGGGATGGAACAAGCCCTAAAAGAACTGAAAGAAGATGATTTGTAGGTGTAACACTTATTGCAAGAAAACTAAGCACCAGCTTGTGCCCACATTGCCTCTGCAGTGTAGGCATGTCGTGGTTTAAGCTCTGCCACACAGCCCACTCACTCACTCACTCTCCCCCCTTTCCTCTCTCATGTCCCAGAGGGATGGGGAGGAGAATCAAAAGAATACAACTCGCACAGGTTGACATAAGAACAGTCCAGTAACTAAGGTATAACACAAATAACTACTGCTACCACCAATAATAATAAAGATAAAGGAAATAACAGGAGAAGAGAATACAATGGCTCACCACTGATCGAATCCAGCCCCACTCCAGCAGTGATCTAGCCCTTCTGGGTAACTGCCCCCAGTTACATCCTGGGCATGACGTACTGTGGTATGGAATACCTCTTTGGCTAGTTTGGGTCAGGTGTCCTGTCCCTGCTTCCTCCCGGCTTTCCCTCCTCCCTGGCAGAGCATGAGGCTCAGAAAGTCCTTGGTCAGTCTAAACATTCTAAGCAGTAGCTAAAAACATCGGTGTTACCAGCACTGTTCCCAGATTGAAAATCAAAAATACAGTGCTGCAACAGCTACTAAGAAGGAGAAAAATGACTGCTACTGCTGAACCCAGGACAAGGCATTACTTTAACCCCAGTCCTAAGACTTACTCTGAACACAGTCAATGAATTTCCTGCCTTGGAAGCAAATAATGCAACAAGCAACACTGGCACACTGCTGCAAGTTTTCAAAGCTAATTGAATAAGCATATAAAAATGTTTTCCCTGTGTAATAAATCTCATTATAAACATCCTCTCCATGGCAGACACTTCTTTATGATATGCAAATTTCAATTATTTATTTAGGATATATTTAACATTTCCATGTGACTCCATTTTCTATTTAAAAATTTGAGAGTTGCCCAGCTCTCCATTGGAAACTGTCATTAACAACAATGTATGTCAACATAATAATGGAGCTTTTCAAATATTTGAACTACAAATATAATTTAGAAAAGGTGAAGAAAGGGTTTCACTCAAAATTCATTTTAGGAGCTTCTTGGTCCAATCTGTTGTACTGACTTTATAATATGTAACAGGGAAAGAGATCAAGTTTTTTACAGATATTTTGTCTATTTTCCCCCAACATGAAAGAACAAACTTCACAACATAACCATCATATATTTCCATATTAAAGATCAGCTCAATCTAAGTGAAATCATGCTGGACTTCCAAGTGTAGAAAACAAAAAACACCTCTACAGCAACATCTACTGAGGGAGAAATACATTTACAAAAACGTACTAGTGATCCATTGGTTCTATGAATCTCTGTCTCAACTGGTGTTGTTAAACATTCTGGAGAACAGCTAGATGTGGTTTGGCATTTTTTAAATCCCAGCACACTACAAAAAATAATAATGACCTGAGTAAAGAAAATGCAAGCAGGCAGCACTCTTGAAATTCTTGTCTCCTGACCTAAACATACACCATCATCCTGCTCTTCTGGGAAGAAGGAGAAGAGGATGCATCAGAAAACAGATATTCTCTAGCGGAAACCTTCCACAGTGTACTGAGTTTCTTACTGTTTCCTGTAAGACATGAAGAACATGGGGAAAAGAGTCATATATAAACCACACACTGAGATTAAAAGTTAAAGAGATGTGGAGCTGTTTTTATTCCCTGAGTAGCAAATGCTTTCCCTACATCATAGTTACTGTGAATATAGAACAATAAGATGAGACCAGAACTTGTCCCATGGATAATTACTATTTTAATTTCTATTAAGCATCTTCTCCGTTGTGATTCTAATCATGTAATCTTCCAGAAGCACTAGGAACTAAAGCATTTTCATGATGATGGCCATCTCTTAGTATAGAAAAACCCAACCTGTGAATTTCTATTATTTTTCTTTCTTATTGTTTTTGTAGAACATTGCATAGAACAATACATTACTTCAACACAGACCAGGCTATAACTAGCAGTGATTTCCAAAGAAGCATTACTTCAAAGAATACTTCATGCTTGTTTGGTTTTGGGGATTCACATGCAGAAGTTAAATTCATATGAAAGAGATAACTGAAATATTTGAATCACAGGGGCCAAGAACTGATTAGCAAAACATACAGTATCATCAGCAGGAAAGCAAGGATTCATAATTAAAGTATATTAAATCATATGTCTCATCAAAATGAGGCATTTATCAGAGGCAATTATAAAAAAACCCAGTTATACACAAAGCTTGTATATACAGTATGTTGGATAAAGCGTCTCCAGGTATCAGAGGAAGTTTTGATCCTAGACACTTAAATGATGAATCCTGAACTGTGATAGAAGGATACCTCATAAAAAGATACTCAAAGGTCCCTAAATAAACCCCGGCTAAGAACTGTTTGATGCTAGATTCAAATATCAGCTGGTGAATGAACTAAGGTTGCACCCATTCCACGTGAATTCCCATACTAGATATTTCTCTTTTTTCTTTCTAGCCCCCTGAATATTTAACTACCCTGGGCAAAACAGAGCAAATTCAAAAGAAGAGACTGAGGCAATGCAATTGTAGAAAACCCATAGGACAAATACAGCAGACACACAGAAGATAGAGATTTAATTCTCTCCAGATTCCACCTCTCTGGCTGCGCTTCCCATGCCAAGCTTAGGTTAAATGGGTAATTGCAGAAAAGGAAAGAGCCTGGAAAGAATATAAATCAGTTTCTGAAGTTGCTTACATATATTCTTATCTCCAGCATTTCCTATTAACTGTATGTAAATGCTCTGTTCTCTGCACCCCATTCAGGCGCACTCAACTCTTTCTTGCATAAGGGAATAAGGAAAAGTTGTATATTTTTGACATAATGATTAGTTCTGAACATAGTTACTACCATGTTTAATGTCATGCTGCTTAAATGCCTTTTATATATGGGCTGTGCACACCTCTTGGCAATATACACACTATCAAACAGGGATCGCGCTTCAGGGCAATTATTATGATGCTGAAACTCTTCTCTGGATCAAGCTCTAATAAACTATTTCCAGGAAACAAAATTGTTCAAATCTAACCACTATGTTCTGTAAGAGTGGTAACTGGTATGTAGTGTTAGCAGGTATCTCTGTCTTAATGGATGGAAGCTAAGAGGAATTGCTGATTGTTACTAAAAACACATTCTGGCAACAGAGCACTGGCTGGGCTCTTAACTACTGTGAAAAGTCTTATAAAGTATTTCTGAACACAATCGCTAGTTTGGCAAAGACAACACCACACTCATGATTCTAGTTTAGGTTTGTAATATCTCTTTCTCTGCAGATAAAAGCATTGTCTATGATTTTTGCCTTTGTAGAGTAAAGAAAGTGGTGATAGGTTACGTCTCCCTGTGTAGCTTTGAGGTCTGTCTGCTCTCTTTCCAAACTAATAAAATAAAAAGTGCTCTGGAAAGCATGACTCCTAAGAGAGACACATATTCCAACTTTAAGAGAGAAAAAACATCTGCATTAGAACGATGAATGACTGACTATAATTAATTATCAATTAATTGTTTTTACAATAAAACCCAGTGGGCAGCAGAGGCCTTAAATACACCATGACCTGTAGTTTTATCTGATAAATTATGCTCCATCAAAATCCACAGTCAGCAGTTATTTAGTACGCAAACTTCCAAAATGGATCTTCTACTTCTGAATTAACTTGGATCCTAAGTATTTTGCATTTGTATTGACACCCAAAAGAGTTCCTGTAAAAATCATGTTTGAAAAAGGGATACACAATATTTACAGTAGGAACATGCTTGACTTTCTATGATATTAAAAAAGCCTAGTGAGAGGGAACAATGCTCATCATCTAAATGTCTGCTTTAGAAAAATTACTCCTGGGGTAATTTTAGGATGCTGCTCTCCCTGGATTCAATTTATGTTCTGCATCTACAATAAAGGGCAAATGTCTCTGCAGTTCCCTGCTGAAACCAGCATTGGGCTTGTACTGACTTCATCTCACAGCTTGGAAGAAGGCCATGACAAAGCAGCACAGCAAAGGGAAATAAGCCACCACAGAGAAAGTCAAGACTGAAGGTATACTTCAAATAAATTCTGGCATGAAGTTGAGCTCTTGTTACGTCTGGTAGGAATGGATTTTAACAGATAGGAGAGAATAACCTTCAGGCTACTACTCTCCTAATCACACAGATTTTTTTCATTTTTTTTTTTTACTTTACTGAGAAGACCGAACTGTTATAGATTTTTAAAAAAAACATTTAAGAGTCCTAAATGTCTAATAAAATCTTAGAGAAGTGGTCCAGTCTTGGAAAAAGATGTTATTTGCCTTATGAAACATGTTAAACTGATTTTTAAAGTGGGACTTTGTTATTCTAGCTGTTACATCATCATGTTCTCACGCAAGCACTTTCCAAAAACGATGGGAAGAGAGATAAAAGAAGCGTCAGTCTGATGAGGTATTAGAAAGAACTTTGACATGGTATTTGACAACACAGAATCATAGAATCATAGAATAGTTGGAGTTGGAAAGGACCTGAAGATCCTCTAGTTCCAACCCCCCTGCCATGGGCAGGGACAACTCACACTAAACCATGTCACCCAAGGCTCTGTCCAACCTGGCCTTGAACACCGCCGGGGATACAGCATTCACAGCTTCCCTGGGCAGCCCATTCCAGTGCCTCACAACCCTTACAGTAAGCATATCAAATAAAGGGCACAATTCAGTAAGGGATCACAATTCAATCATTCAGCAGTGTTTAAAAAAGGCTAGACAATTTTAAACCCCACTAAAATATGTATACATAAGTGCTACCCTAACATGCAGAACACAAACTGAGGAATAAGATTTCAGAATAGCTGAAAAATCATGAGTTTTGCTCATAGCCACTCCAAGGCTTTTCCACAACTAACTGAAATATAGGTTACAAGTCTCACAAAAATCCAGTTTCAAATATTTACCGTAAACCCATCACAACGGTTACACACATCAGCATCTTTGAGTTCAGCTTGCAGCAGCAAACAGAGTTAGGTATAGTTGGGAAGAAGAGAAAGCAATGTTTGCTGCTATGAATTCTTGGATTATTGCTCAACTATGCTGGTCTATAGTACAGTTTAGAACAGCTCCATGGTCAGTTATGTATTTGGGGTCTGTTATCATTCAGACTCTTATCGTTTGGTGAAGCATGACCAGATAAGATCTTAACTAGTATATTCCAAACATACATAAGCTCCTCTACACTGCATACAGTGCTGTACTGATTCCTATCTCTTTTCTGGGTTATTTCACTAACAAAATGGTCATGACAAATGTACACAAAGCCAAAAAGCCTACAGACATTCAGACATTAAAACTATCCCCTCTCCACTTACTTCCTCCCAAAAAGAAGTCTTTATATAACTGAAAATTGTGTGTGGTTGGTTGTGGCTTTGGTACATTGCCAAAAGAGTTCTCATCAAATTGCCACTTATTCACATTGAAACATACTCAAATTCACTTCATCTATTTTTAGAGACAGATACTAAACATTTATGTGATCAAAATAAATAATATAGGACCACTGAAATATTTCAAAGGCTTTGCTGTTCAGAATGACATCAGCTCCTGCCAAGAAAGCGCACTCAGCACTAGCCACACTGCAGCTTTCAACCATTTATTTTTGACAAAGGAAAATGCCTTCCCTGAGAGTACATGGCCTCTCTTCCTCTCTTACGTCAGAGTCTACAAGCCGTCGAGGGTAAAGATATATAAGCCTGTTCAGACTGAGCGTGCCAGCAACTTTGTCAGTATATTTCTTTTTTTTTTTTTTTTTGAGTATTTAATATCGTTCCTGACTGTGGTGGATTTAGTGCTTTTGCAAGTGAACACTGGAATATCTGGACTGCCACTGTGTGAGGGACAGTGACTGCTGATACAGGACAATCAGAATTTTCTCTTGTCCTACTTTTACACACACTGTTACAGAGACAGGGTAAGTATTTTTTTAAAGGACGCCCCACATCAGGCAGTGTTGCTGTGAATCACACATAGCTGCTTACTAGACATGCCTCTGTAAACGCAGCTGCTCGCATTCTTTTGTGTATGCCTACAGCTTGCAGACTGAACATCCTGAAATGAAGAGGAAAGGGGGAAAAATGGATTACAGATGATCAGACTGGTTTCAGCCTGAAGAATCCAAGGCAGAAGCTGCTTAAAGCTTTGCTAGGGGTTATCTAACTAAACCTCAGTGATTAATACATGAGTCTGTTCCTAGATAACCTGTCACCAATGGCATTAACTAGGAGTTTGCAATGCAAGTGAAAGCATTCACCCCTTCTACTTCAGCAGCCTTTCAAATTGCAGCCAAGCACCATTAGAGTGCATACTGACATCAGAGCAGGCCTTTCTAAAGATCTATATAGAACGGCATTGTTTCCTGCAAATCAGCAGTTTTAGGCCAAATTCTATGAATCCCAGTAACCTTGTCTTTCATCAAATAAAATGCGAAGCACTGGTGAATTGAATGGAGACTTCAACCACAACGAATAATAGTTTAAGCATTCCATGCTGGGATATGCAAAAGAACAGGCTATTCTGTTAAAAATACAAGCAGCCATGTAGTAGATTAGATTGTCTGTACCAGCATCTCTGAAATTCAATCCCTTCTTACATCATTTCAAAGGCAGATGGACAATGTTTTGCCAAGTCTGCAATTTGGTGGTGATGGAATTGCCGCATGAATGTGATGGAAGTTAGATGACTACTTAGAATTTCATATATTTGTGAGAGAACAGAGGAAGAATTATCTGAGGTCTTCTAAACTGCAAGAAAAGAGAGGAAATTTGCTGCATGCTGAATCATCGGCAAAAGGACAAGCTGAATCTGTTTATAAGAATGCCGGCAAAAGATTAAGTGCCTTACAATTTTAAATCAAAGACCTGCTGGTGGAGAAAAGCTGGAGAGAAAAAAAAAGAGAAACCTGCAAATAGTTACACTTTGCTTTTGGTATGGCATACAAAATAGGAACAGTGAAAGTAACAGAGGAAGTGGAATGTAAAGAATTTTTACTCAGGAAAGTATTTCTAAGCTCAAACTTGAGAAAAGGTAGGAGATACTGAGGAGAAATAATAAATATGGTAAATACATCTGAAAGAATCACCTCACATATAAAATGTACAGACTATTTAAATATTTAGTGGTTACGCTGTGGTTTGATGTGTTAGAATACACGCAATATAAGCTGCGCAAAGTGCTCACAGTTCACTTTGCCATAGTACACGTCAGTTGGTTTCTGTGCTGTATTTAAAAGGGAGGTTTATAAGTCATTTCCCTATGCTTGTTTTTCCATTGTGTAGAGCTTATAAATGCAGAATATGGCAATATTGGTAGATAATAACATGCAGCTAAAATGTATTCCTATCTACATAACAATACCAAATATTGTTACTCATGATATGCCAAACCAGGTAGTTCTCTACAATAGAGGCATCCAGCCATCTCCTGCTTGGAACATCAACATCCCTACAGTTAGTACACATTAGTAAGAAAACACAATAATGGCAGATCTATTCTGAGGAAAGGGATGAAAAGAAAAACCCAAAGACCACCTGCAAAAGGACTCAAACTTCCAAAACAGGCGTGACTTCAGATAGCTGACTTCAGCTATGTGATCCAAATAGCTTCTATTAATTGTCTGCCTGAACACAAAGGCTTTGCAAACATTCAATGTCTGGTTTTGACCTAAAACTTTATTTCTACATTCACTTGTCCCAGTTTTGCCTTGTTTAAGCCCCAGCAGAATACAGAACACTGACAGGACTGTGCTCAGGTCTTTAGGTTCTCATTCCAGTGTGTGCTCAGGACATGTTCATGCACCTGTTCATGGCACAATTCAACCACTGATAATTCTCTTTTAAAGGAAGTCTTAGTGGACTAGTTGACACTCATCTTTTATAACAGCCTCATGCAGAAACATGTATGTTCAGATCCACCTGAGCCTAATTATAAGGGATTCAACCCCTACCTTTCCTCTACAATGGCTTACTCAGAAAACAAGGCAGTTTGGATCAGAACAGCGCATGAGAAACCCATGATTCAGGATTTCCTTCAATAGCTGGACTTGACTACTTTCATCAACCTCCGTAGATGGAAAGATCGCTGTCTGGTGATTCAAGAAAGATCCATGACATATTTTTAGAACTTATTTCAGTCCTTTCCATTTGCTTTTATCACAAAATTCTGCCTTTCCTCCCTCCTACTTACCTTCATTTTCCCTATCACAAAACTGGAACAATAACTTCAGATTTTGCTAGCGTCTGTTATTCTCTCTTTTAATCTTTGTCTTACTTTCACATTCTCTCACGTCACAGCACAAACATGCTTGCCCCACCCCCTCTGCCTCTTTTAACTACCATTTCTGCTCTCTCTTTAATCTTCTTTCGCTAAGGAACAGCACTCTTTATCCTGCCTTGAACTGTCAGCTCCCTTCAATGCATCTAAGTTCCTCTTGAACTCAGTCTCCTTTCGGCTTCTCTGACTGTGCACTATGATCATTTTTCCACTGTGTTTCTGCCACAGAACTCTTCAGATTTTATTGCAGTTCTTGGTGGCAACTCAAAAATGCTTTGTATTTAGTCTCCTTCTCTCCTGTCTTTAAATTATCTCAGCATAATCCTACCTGCAAATTTAAATTTAACTACTATCTTAAAGCAACTCACAGCCCTACCTCACCAACCCAGACCCTTCACCTCTGTCTCTTTGACATAATTTTATGACTGACTTGCTAGCAACTTTTCAAGTTCAACAAAATTAAAACAGGCATCTTGATATTCACTTGCAACGCTTTCCCACTATTTCCTAAATCACTTGGAATAACTTTGGCATTCTGTCAGTCAAGCAACAATCCAAAGATACAGGTTTTTTATTTGTACCTTTCACCAGCCCCTCTCGGTCTGTTAAGCCAGTTTTGAAAATTCTTCTGCTTGGTACCTCCTACGTATTCTCTACCTCTTCATCCTAGCAACAAAACCTCTTTTTTCCAATTCTGATCAACCAGCATTTCCATATCATATATATGTAGAAATACAAAAGACATATTCAGTCTCCTCTCACTTACTCAAAATGCTGCTGCAAAGACTGCTCTTCAACTACAAAGTTTTGTGCCCACGCCACCCCTCTCTCTTCCTTCTGCCACTACTGGGTCACTTTTTGTAAGAAATACAATGCATTTGTCTTTATTTTTAATGCTCAATACATCACAGCCCTGTACGCGTAAGTTCTAGTAATTCAAGAGCAGGAACTCCAAATGACTCCTCAGTTCAGTCTTCATATTATAACTGCTCTCTCACACACATGATAGAGTGAAAATACCTCCCAATCTTTCTCCCCTCTGGTGTAAAATATTTCCCTTATTGTGAACCCGCAGAAATCTTTCAGATAGTCATGCTCTATGACTATAGCATACTTGACATATTTTCTTGCGCTGTGTTTTTTTTGCATCTAGTCTTCTTTTACTCTTAGATCAGCTGGGCTGGGATCTTCTGTGGTGCATTCACAGAGCACACAACCAACAGCATAACCAGTACTACTGCCACATTTTTCTTGCTGTTTAGGGATGTTCTCATGTGGGCCACCTGGCTGTAGCCCCGTCTTCATAACTAACAAGTCCCTTGAGAGAATGTGTCCAAGACAAAAGCCTGGTCCTGAGAAGTGTCATGGGAAGAAGAGGGGGGAAATAGTTGCAAAAGATGTTAAGACCTTCACAAAGAATATAGAGAACTGACACAAGTTGTATACGACAAAAATAGAAAAATCAAGCGATAAATCTTTTCCTTTCATCAAGAGAAAAACTGGTCTCACAGAAGGGGTCCTAGCAAGTCACTTTTCTTCTTCCCTTTTCTCCCTGTCCCCAAGCCTTGCAAACCTGAGTTGCTCTGAAAGCAGAGGTCATATTCATGCTCACAGGTTGAAAATGAAAGAAAGAATCTTCTGTAGTACAGAATGAGTTCTCTGTTACAACCAGACAGCAAGGAGAGAGATGAGGAACTTAATAAACCTATTTCTGTTCTACACATACGTAGTTATGTAAATTAATTTATTTTAATGGTTTATTCTAAACTGATACTCCTATCACTTTTACTGATACTGCAAGCAACTAATGAATCTGTCCATCTCTCTTCTGTATGGATTTCTATGATTCTTTTCAGCTGGATTTATAAGATCAGTATTACCTCCTGGGTTGCCATCTGCTTTGA
The DNA here is from genome assembly GCA_009867235.2 of Psittacus erithacus. Taxonomy (NCBI): domain Eukaryota; kingdom Metazoa; phylum Chordata; class Aves; order Psittaciformes; family Psittacidae; genus Psittacus; species Psittacus erithacus. Next base: position 29,539 of record WYDI02015488.1, read on the forward strand.
ACTAAAAGCTTAAGATATTTTTTAATATTCTTCATGAAACAGTATTTGCAGTAAAATGATACAGGGAAAAATAGTAGCAATATCTCATGTAAAGCAAGCATGTTTATAGTGAACTACCTGAGTTTGTCTTTTGCAATTCTGTATATTTAGCATTATTTTGCTTAAGATTAGAGACCAGCAGAAATGACTGATAAAGACTCATAAGTATACTTGATCCTTATACTAAAGTCTTTATTGAATTATGTATTTTAAGTTACACTCATGACAAGTACAAAGAAAGGCACACTGAACTGGTCTTATATAGCAGTTAAAAGCTTTCTTCAAATGCTAATCATTTATAATTAGTCTACTTCAATTAGTAATGAACAAATTGCCCTCTCCAAGAAAAGAGAACATATTCCATGCGCTGATTAAAAGGGAACAGTGATCTTCAAATTGTGAAGCGAATGACTGATGTAAAGCTAAACTCTCTCACAATTCCGTACTTTAACTCTTTGATGAACTGATCAACAAAGGCAAGTTTCCCCAAAGTCTCAAAACCATTATTACCAATTCACATACAGAAAAGCACATCTGCGTTCATAGATTCACACTTTAAATACATCCTTACTTTAGTGTTCTCTCCCATTTACTAAGCAGGTGCTATCTTCCCTCTTTTTCCCTCTGGGAATCAGATCTTAACTGGCTACTTTCTAATGTGCAATAAAATCAAAAACTAACCTAGTGGCTGGCAAATGGTTGTTAGGTGGTTGTCCCAGAAAAAGCTCTGGGCAGCAATAAAGCATTTTGTTGATTGGGGACAGTCTCAATCTCTAAAGATTACACAGTTTGTGAGAAAATATCTAAGGTGAGTTTTAATACAAGACTTTTTCTACTTACTCTGTGTCAGAACTCTAAGTCACCAAGAGCAGCATTTACTGGAAGAGTGGTTTTGCACAACCTTAATGTACATGTTTTTGGGGCAATAGTGTACTCCATGCTCATGCATATGCAGATAAAGTATTGAATCAGCTGTAATGAAATGGGGCAGGGACAAGGGAAAGAAAATTAGATAATTAATTCAGAAAGTAAGCTTCTGCTTTCTGCTGATATCCCAGCCGGTGCATTACAGAAAATCAATGTTCTGTCCTTTATGTTCTGTTATTAGATATACTGTTTTCAGATGTTTGGAGGGGTCTTGTATAACCGGGTCATGCTGGTCATGGTGGCATTTTTATGTTGTTAGGTATGTGTGTAGGATATTAAGCAAAACATATGCAGTACAATGTATCTGTTACATTTTTAAAGTACAGAAGGTCCTCATCACTGATGTAAGTGTGTAGGCGACTGCTGTAGAAGTGGTAAGGAATATACTAACAAAAAGATTGCAAATGGAAATGTGCAGACTTCAAATATGAGATAAAAGTTCTTCAATGACAAATCTATCTCGACAAGAGCAGCTCACCTAGGCAGAGTGTTTCTCTAATAAAATTAATGGAATTTAACAGAGATTTCCAGTAGTTCATTTTAGCTTTACACTTCTCTCACAAATTAAAGTCTGCATGTAATTCTCCCAGGCAGGACTCATGGCACAGTCTCTGAGGAAGGAGGTGGTAGCTCTTTCCAGTCATCCTCCACCAGCACTGATTGCCCTTCATCTGGGGAGGCAGATGAAGGTATAGAAGCACAGCTCAGAAGCTGATATAAACTGCAAATTATTTCAATATTATAACATCATTTGAAAAGATGTGGACATACGTATAACTGTAATCACTCCCATCTATATGTATATAGGGAAAGGGACATATCTTTGCTATTTTCTTAAGTATACACAAAGATACAGCTTTCTTAACTATACCTAAATATGCAGCTACAGCACTGATTAATTTCCCAATTAAATCTATAGATAACTTTGTAAAATGACTAGGAATAGCTTCATAAATCATTTACCAAGTGTCAAGAATTCAGACAGTAAACCACGGTTTCTCTAAGAAGAGTTGGTTCCCCTGTTAGCTTGTTTCTTCCTTAGCAATCAACTAAATTAGTAATATAATGGTGAGCTCATGGCAATTCCAGAAATGTTCTATCAGATTTAAAGAATTAACATTATCCCATAAAATGTCAGTGTATTTCTTTGATTTCATACACTTAACCCTTTGCCTCAGTTCATCTGACAACTTGCTGGTTCTGGAAAAGTTTTATATTGTGCAGAAGAACAACAAAAAAAATTTCAAAGGATCTGTTGTTTGATTGCAAATGATCTTAGTAACCTATTAAGATGTTTGGATCACTATGATCAGAACTAAACTGTATCTTCCTTCCTTCCCTCCTTCCTTTCTTCTCTCCTTCCCTCCTTCTTTCCTTCCTTCCCTCCTTCCTTTCCTCCCTTCCTTCTTCTCTCCTTCCTTTTTTCCTCCCTTCCTCTCTCCCTTCTTCTTCTTCCCTTTCTTCCTTTCCTCCTTCCTTCCTTCTCTCCTTCCTTTGTTCCTTCCTTCCCTTCTTCCTTTCTTCCTGCCTTCCTTCCGTTCTTCCTTCATTTCTTTCTTCCTGCCTTCCTTCCCTCCTTCCTCCCTCCCTCCTTCCTTTCTTTCCTTCCTTCCTCCCTCCCTTTCTTCTTTCCTTCCTCCCTCCCTTCCTTTCTTCTTTCCTTCCTTCCTCCCTCCTTTCTTCTTCCCTTCCTCCCTCCCTCCCTCCTTCCTTCCTCCCTTCCTCCTGTACTCCCTTCCTACCTCCCTTCCTATCTTCCTACCTTCCCTCTCTCCCTCCCTCTCTCCCTCCCTCCCTTAGTTTCCAGACACACTGAAGCAATAAAATGTCTATACATTGTTCACAACACATGTAAACCACGTATATTGTAACTTACCCATTTGTACTTTTTATACAGCATACAGGAGGGCCACGAGGATGATCAGGGGACTGGAGCACCTCCTGTATGAAGACAGGCTGAGAAGTTGGGGCTGTTCAGCCTGGAGAAGAGAAGGCTGCGTGGAGACCTCATAGCAGCCTTCCAGTATCTGAAGGGGG
>WYDI02015489.1:0-25660 GCA_009867235.2 Psittacus erithacus
CAAACATTGGTATTATCAGTACTGTTCTCAGGCTGAAAGTTAGAAACACAGTGCTGCACCAGCCACTAAGAAGGAGACAAAATGACTGCTACTGCTGAACCCATGACACCTAAGTATTTACTTCAAACCTTACAGCAAACGCAGCATGAATGAATTCAAAACTCACAAAAGTAAAGCTATTGAGTTTTTCACTGAGCTTGACTTCCATGGATTTCTTTTACTTTCTGAAACAAGACTGCCCGCTGCAGTTAATGAAGCTGTGTTTATGATGAGCAGAAGCTAGTGCCTTCATTTCACTGAGGACAGAAGTTTGAGTCACCAAGGCCAAAGATACAAGTCAAGGTCTGGGAGGTAAAAGGCCAACGGATTAGTCATCTGCTACCCAGCCCAGCCCCAAATCTGACATTTTAGACAGTGAGAACAAGTCTAGAGGAGATTTCTCCCCATCTATTGTTGAGGAATTCAATTCACACTAAAATAAAACATGAATACAGTAGTTGAGTAGTGAAGCAGCAGGGGCAGTCCGTCATTCCAGAGCTCTTCCAAATGATTCCTTATACCAATTCATCAAAATAGATGTGTTGTTTTTTCAAGATTATACGTGTTTGTGTGTGTGTGTGTGTATAAATTCTTAAACAAAAGCTCCTCTCAAAATAAAACCACTGGGAACCTCCATGTAATAAAATGAGTCACACCAGGATGCGATGACTAAGTGGGAGAACAGGGAATTCCACTCCCCATGCCAGCTTTCTACATGATCAATTTTCTGTCAACAGGTGATGGGAGCTTGTCTCTCTGCCTTTTGTTTATTCCAAGAGTTCTTATTTTTTAATATTTCCTTTAAACAATTAAGATTCAAAGTTGAATAATCAGGACCAGGCATACGTCCACGAGGCGCCCCCATAGTAAACAGTGAGCCAGGGAATCCAGGCCAGTAGTGGCTGCCTGTGTTAATAAGGATTTACCAGCTGTAAAATTCCAAAATCTTGTGTCATACGGGGAAACCTTCCAAAACACTGGATTCCACCCTGTCTCACTGAGTCTCTAACAGCTATGGCAACTCCATTTCTGCAGCCACACACTTTTGCATTTTTGTGTGTGTGATCCTTAGATTTTTTCCTGTTTTGCAGTGTTTTTCTGGGATTCCCTGTTTAATGTCTGACAATTGCCCCATGGGACTACAAGAACACCTGGGGCAGGCAGCACACTTTAACCATGGGGTAAACCTGGGGGCACAAAGGTTTGCTGGGTTTTCAGCAGTTATAACAGCAAGGAAAAGCAGAAGTTATCCCATTTACCCTGAAACTTTGTCATTTGCATAGCAGAAAAGGGAAAACTCTAATTCTCTTGATTAATATTTGTTACTCTTCAGTGTTCACAAACAGCAGGATTTGCTGAGGCACCTTCCTCTTCTGGTTAGAAAGAACAAACAAAAACTCAGAACAAAACCTCTCTGATCGCCCCAGTTCTGACATCTTTTTGCAAAGAGAACTACCAAGCAGGACCTCTACTCCACATTGCAGCCGCTTTACTTTGGTGCAGTGCAAGGCAGGAGGAGGGAAGATTAACCTAGAAAGCGATTACCTTTAGCTGATGCAAAAATCAGGTGGGCCTCCTGACAGTGATAGCTGTAATTTATCCCCTGGTTCATCCCATTGCTCTCCAGTTTTAGAGTGGAGAAGATATGCATCCAGCTTGACAGGCTAGACTCCAGCCAAAGACTGCATGGAGCAGAGAAAACTAAACTACCAAGAAAACAGCAAGATAGCAAATTTATTTCATATACTCTCTGTAGAGCCTCACGTGTTGCAGACAAACTGAATCACTTAGGATCACAGTACCACTCCTACTTTTGCTAACTCTATAACTATTCCCAACTGTGTTTTTTTCTTTACCCTTTCCCATTAAAAGAAACACACAATAGCTTCTTTTCCCCAGATGCTGCGCTTTTGTCTCAGGTTAAAATGCCTTAATAAACTACACTGAAATGCATGTTCAGCAGTAGATTGCATCTGTGACCCAGTTATGATCCCAGTTCTACAGTATGTCCCATTCCTCTTAATCCTCCATAATTAAATCATAGAATCATAGAATAGATGGAAAGGACCTTAAGATTATCTAGTTCCAACCCCCTGCCATGGGCAGTGACACCTCACACTAAACCATGTCACCCAAGACTCTGTCCAACCTGGCCTTGAACACTGCCACAGGTGGAGCATTCACAACCTCCTTGGACAACCTGTTCGAGTGCCTCACCACCCTCACAGTAAAGAACTTCCTCCTTATATCTAACCTGAACTTACCCTATTTAAGTTTGGAACCATTACCCCATGTCCTATCACTACAGTTTCTAATGAAGAGTCCCTCTCAGCATCCTTGCAGGCCCCCTTCAGATACTGGAAGGCTCTTATGAGGTCTCCACACAGCCTTCTATTTCAGTTCATTAATTTAGGAATTTAGCGAGGGAACTGGAGCTTGAATTAAGTATTTAAAGTCTGCTATTTGACTGGGGTCAAACAGCAAACATCTTTGGGATGGATCTGGGAAAAAAAATGGTTTTTAGTGGGTTTGGTAACTTTGTTATCTTTGCCTGAGAAAACTGCATCGTTAATTTTGCATCATGAAGTTCAAAGAGAGAACTGTTGAAAATAGTTTGCTATTTTTTGCATTCCCTGGGAATTTTTTGATCATTCATGAAACTGTCAGAGTACTAACAGCCTTTAAGTTCCCTCTTTGGGGCACGGTGAGAAATTTCAGACTTGACACAGAAGAGGAACATTGCTGTGGACTGTCTTAACAATTTCCTTTCACATATCCCACAAAGGACCTCAAATACTATGTTCAGTTTTGGGCCCCTCATTACAAGACTTTCAGGTGCTGGAGCATCTTTTCTAGGAGCTGTGATTTGCTTTTAACTTTTGCAGGAGAGGTACAGGAAGATTGATAGAATCACTGGGTCCAACTTATTGGACTTTATAAACAAGACTTTTTCTAGAAAGTGGAAATTCCAAAACCAGAAAGCACCGGTGTGTTTATTTGCTAGCTTGTGGTGCAGCAAGAATACTGAAAAGTGCAAGCTTGAGAGCTAAATCTCTCTAGAGCCTGCTTGTTTGCTTCTAAAAGAGAAAGTAGTATGTTTTAAAGACGTGAAATGATTTGTCCAGAGTTAAAATGAAAGATATCTGCAATTAGAGATGTACAGAAGTGCTGGAAATCAGAGAGACACTGTGAAGTAGTACAGCTATCATCAGAGTAGTTATTAACATTATTGTTATTCTAGTGCTAGGCAAGCCAGTGCAAAGAATGTAAATGAATATAAGTGGGATACTGCAGGTACATGTGGCCATGGGTGCTTCTGAGCATATAAGCCACTATAGTTAGCACAGCTGGATGTGCAAGGACAGTTCATCTCCTACAGCAATTCCCAACAGACACATAAAAAAAAGCAGAGTCCCCAGCTTCAAAGAGGATGGGCAAAAATTGGACACCTGACACACACCTCAAGCCAGCACGATACTGCTCCTGCTGTGCATGAAGGATGAATGCTACTGCCCAAACTGGAGCAACAAACCCTATAAATCATATTTCAGATATGTCAGTAAAACTGCCATGCATTCTAAAGTGGGGTACAGGATGGAGCCAGAGGAGGTACAAGATGGAATGAGAAGGAGGGAAGAGGGAAGAGGAAAGGCTTGTGCTTGTGGTATCCTGGCACAGGCTTTGTGGTTCATTTCTAGGGCATGGAGGCAAGTGCCTCATTTAGACATGGCATTTTGGGCACCATGCAGATGAAAACCTCAATTCATTACCAAGATACTGAACACAATGGTCTTGATCTTGCCCTGGGGTGGGCTCTCCTGAAACTAGTAGACATACAAGGATGTTCAAGCTCACCTGCTCTAGCTATTAGCATCCTAGAAAACCATCACCACAAAAAGACCACCGAGGTGAGACACATGCAGAAACTCAAGGGAAAAAGAAACTACAAGTCCATTGCTTAAATCTAGAGCTGATAAGATTTATTTTTGTCAAATGGACTTTGAGTGTCCATTCTTTAGAGGCCTTCACAGCTGCATCAGTTCAAAGGGTACAGAGAGCACCACCTCCTCTCTTTACACTGTATGGCCGAATTGAAAGATTAATGGTGGATCTAATCCAAAGATGTACGCTTTCTGTTTGGGTTGTTCCTCCACCACCCACATTGTCCTAGTGATGATTCATGATGTCCATGTGGCCACCATAAGAGCTTGGCAGAGGAAAGCACAGTCCATTTGCACTTTTCTCCCAGAGAAACACGAGACTCCTCTATCACTTACAGCACAGCAGCAGTAACCAGTACACAAATGGGAGTAAACACAATGCAACCACCAACATCTGACTTGCAAATTATTACATGACAATTAAAACAAATAAAAGGGGGAATTCCAAACATTTTCTTTTTTTAACTGCATTATAAGATCTGGGCCTAACCAAACACTAACACCCTTGACCTTCAACATATTCCAAATCTTTGATAGGTGTAAGACTACTTTTCAGACTCTCTCATCCACATTAAAATTAAAAGAATACATGCACTTTGATATTTTCTATTTGTACAATCCAATCTAGTTGCTTTCCCAAACCTATTTTTATTTAGCTGGGCTCACTTATGTGTTTCTGAGTTCAGATCTTAAAACTGCTTCAGTCAAACTCTGCTTTGTGTGCTGGACTGACTGTACTGAATTCACCAGTTCTCCTGGCTTACAGCAGCTACAAGTTACAATTGCTCAGCGGGAAGAGATAACCTTAAAGAGAACTCAAAGCTATAATGCTTGCATGTTGGTAAACTTTATCATTAAGGAAATGAACTCTATTTATGCATCAGCATTTCACATGCAAGTACTTTATCCCCTTGCTCACAACTGAGCACTGAGCTCCAGCCCCTTCAGTTCGCTTCCTGCTGCCATTTCCTGTCACCAGCCTAAAATGAGACTTTTTCAGACGTCACATTGGTGAGCTCATTGCAATAATTTGTAGTACATGTCATACAAGACAGTTATTTTTATAATGACATCCCAGGATAATTTGGGGAATATTTGTTTTCCAGGTATTTCTAGGGGAAAACATACCTATCTATAGAAGCATGTTGTATTTTGGTCACATATGAACAGTTCTACATATCTCCGTGTTGCTAGTAGTGAGTGAAGAATTGCCTACAAGATCCACAGGAAACCGAAACAGGTTTTGAGTGTTTGCCTGAGGGATAAAATCTAATTTACAATTGTGAGGCCCAACAGCAGTTTCCTCAGTTTTGCTGACTGCTGCCACCTCAGCACCTGCTTCATTGCAGACACTGATCCAGACCGTGGGTTCAAGGTGCACCCAGGTTTTGGAGTCTGTGAAACAATTAACAGGAGAATAGCTCACTGCACAAAGATACCTGCACAAAGGTTTTCTGGGGAAAAGAGTCTTGCTTCTCTCACTTTAAACACTTGACAAACAAGTCAAGGAGCACTATGGAGTACAGCATACCAAAAGCTATTAGATGGTTATAAAGCTCTCACCCTTGTCGCTACTAGTAGAGCTAAAACTGGTGGCAGAAGTGGGAAATCAAGTACCACTTGCTAGCACAGATAAAGCTTGTGAGCTGTTAAAATGAAACTCAAAGAAAACCATGGGAGCTTGGTGCATCTTCCTGCCTTTGCAAAGGTGTGATTGTTTCACAGGCTCCCTGGGGCCATGCCACACTCTAGAAGAGGGCGCAACAATGTCAGGGTCACACTAGGGAGGCATTATCCACCCACTGGGATGTTTACTGTGGCTTGCTTTGCTTTTGAGCAGCTTATCAGTGCTTTTTGCAAGGTGCTGTGCAGCCTGGATCTGCAGCGAGCAAGCTCCCCGAGGCGAGCGCAGGATCCACCTCCTCCTTCCACCCAGTGACATTTCTAATTGTAAAATCAGGCTGATGAAACGGGCCCTTTTGTTCCGTGTTCATGCAGCCTAATGCAATGACAACAAAGCATGGCCCTGGTAGTGATAATTAAAATGGTCTGCAATATACAATGAGGGAAGCTGAAAGTTGCAGGTGTGTAAGACCTTAATTTTCATGCAAGTCTGGGACTCTCATAAACCTCGGACAACCTAAGCACAAAGGCTTATTTCTCAGTCTGCTGCAGCCAGAGTCGGATCATCCCCTGCACGATTTGCATATCCAGCTCAACTTCTTAACCTTCCTCACCTTAAGATATACCTATTCAAGAACGCAATCTTCACTTAAAAGCCCCTCAGAGTGTATCTGTAAGAGGTATCGCTGCAGCATAACACACTGAATGTATACACACAGGATTAGCTTGCCTTCAGCAGAGTCCCCAGATAACCCACTGCAAACTACACAGACTTCTGATTCAGAGCAAAGATTTGACTCTGGGCCTCCCATGTTGTAAATTCCCTCTCTGCCAGTCATTTATTCAAAGTCCAACAGACTGAGACTGCCTGCAGAGACCGAAGGGTGGTGGGGAAGCCGGATATGGAACACCAGCACGCAAATCCCTGCTCCAGACTGGGCACTGCCGCTGGGATAAGTCACGGCTCTCAAACTACCAGGAGGTAAAAAAAGAGCAACAAAAATGTGGTTTCCCCAGCAGTGAAGAAAAGCTTTAGATTTAGTGCGGAAAATATTGTTGTTCTTTTTACTTTCTAACATCTATTCCAGCCAGAGCCTTCTCTGTTCTTATATGGAAATAGGGGCAGGGCGTTTTGGATGTTTCCTCGAAATGGCATTAAAAGCTACCTTCTTTTAGTGTATTATCTCCTTTAGTTACTGCAAAACATTCTTGGGACAGGCACTGTCAACGGGCTGCCAAGCATGTTCCCATGCACCTTCACAACTCACTGACATCGACGGAACGGTGGCAGCACAGTGGGAAGGAATTAATACACGAGCTTAAAAGGAAATACAGGGTGCCAAGAAAATTGCTCTGACTGCACAGGCTCATCTGAACCTCCACAATTCAGAGGCCCAGAGCCTTTCATTCTCACTGTAAAATAGCATGGATTGCTGGTGGTGTGGGAAGAAATAGGGACCCACAACTTGCTTCCTCCTGCCCCATGTCACCAGCTGATGTCCACATATGTTAATTTTTTGGATCAATTCTTCCTTTTTGCCAAAGGCATTACCCTATAAATCATACAGATGCTGTTCACTTGGGCAGTGCAATTTGTTTAATCCCTTGCAAGTCATGAGATATATCACTGAAGCTGCCTCTACCTCAGTTTACTGACAAAAAAGCTTAGGAGCAACATGTTTTCTTAAGAGCACAAAAGGAACACAACATTTACATAAAACAGGCTGATGCTTTTTGTACTGCAGAGTCCTTTGTCTCACTGGAATCAACAGGAGTAAAGGATGGCAGAGCCCAGCACTTCATATTTGCAAAGTGCTTTTTGGATCCCTGGACATTGTTACTATCCTTGCAGAGCACAGTATTAATACAAAAATCAAGCGTAATGAAGGGTAAGTTAAACAAGTCCAGACCATTTACAAAGAAACAATGTCCTTTAGCAAAAGCCTTAGAAAATCCAATAAAATACACATACTGCTTAGTGAGCTGAGATGAAATGCCCGCATGCACATGATATTAGAAACAATTCAGCTCTGAAAAAACAGGTAACTTCAGCAGAACGGATTTGTTGTTCCTCCTGTAAACAAGAAAACTCAGATTTCTGCTGCCCACCTTAACCATTAGATCATGCTAAGTATTTTTTCTGGGGTCAGTTACTCTTTTAGTAAGAGACCAAGTAATGTTTATTATAGCATGCCATTATGAAAACACAACACAGAGAGCTCGGGAAAGGCAGTAAAGATGATGCTAGGCAACTAAATAACTCCTGGTAACCACTCTTTATTCCTATTATTTATTTACATTCATCAAACACCAGTCAGGGCTTGGAACCATCATGTACTAGCTCTCTGCAAGTCAAGCAAATAAGCAGACTTATATGAAAGGGGAAAAGAGAGAGTATCTACAGTCTGCCACTCATTTCCCTTTTACAATTACGCAAGAGCTTGCAAGGTTACCTGAAAACTTTGGCAAAACATGTTTTAAAAGAAGGAGCTCTACTGGGCAAAAAGCAGCACTGGGCTGTAAGAGGAGGCCTTTGGCCTTTCTCTTTGAATTGAATTTGATTTATTTTGCTACAGTCTGAGCCTCTATAAAAATATCTGAAAATACCATGGAAGATGAAGTGATGTGTTCTTGTATCTCAGTATGTGTATAAAAATAATTTCTCTTTGATATAAATATACACATTATGTACATTTTTCACCACAGACATCTAAATGGAAGAAAACACAATCTTTGCCTGTAGTTCACATCAATAAAAAAAAATTAACTCTAGTTATGATTTCTGCAGTAGCATTCACTAAACATGAGACTGAACAAGCATAGAGAAACATGCAATGGTCATTTCATTGCTTTGATAACATATCCTGTTCCTGCTGATTTCCAGTGTCTGTATTCTTGTGAACCAATAATACAAATACTAGCTCCCAGGTCTAATTTTACTCACATGGCTAGGCCAAGAGATTTGGTTTTACTTACACAAACCTGAATGGGATTACTCACTCAAGTAGAGTTACTCATGAGCACAAACCTTAGGATGAGACCATGAAACGCATCAGCACTACAGATATGCCTTATCCTACTAGGAAAAGTTAGGAAAAAAACCTGCCTTACCTGATGTTTTTTCTGTGAACACCACCTTGGACTCTGCTGTGAAATTTTGTCCAGTCAGGATCATCTGTTGTCCTCCATAAACGAGGCAGCTATCAATATCTTGTCTTTCAACCATTGGAAGTTCATGAGCAGACCTTTGGGCTGTGGACAAATTGCAGACATGAATGAAACCAGCTCTGTTTTACCAAGACTTTCCAAATCTTCCCAGAACTATCCACAGATCGATCTTGTCATCGTTACCATCCACTGACTGCCAAAGCAGCTTCTCCACGGTGCTAAATTTAGGCTTGAGAGGGAAAAATAAACTTACTCAAGGCATTTTATTTGGAAACATTCAGGAGCTGGCTGCAGCGTTTCAGCTGTGCTGGCCTTACTCCTTGTCCTTGAGAAAGGACAGCTTGGATGAATGAGCTGGAACTTGCCCATGTCTGTTTCCAAATAAATGGCCAAATTTTCAAGTGCAGGCACACTACAGCCCTGGAGCCCGAAAATTCCACCTGCAGAGAGGATTCCACTGAATAACACTGAATTCCTTCAGAAAAAAAAGTAAAAATAAACCTTTTCTACAAAAGTCCACTGCCTCCTACAGAACAGGGACTACCCTCAGCCTGGAACAGCGTGTTTGCCAACAAAATCACTGTCTCCATGTGCAGGCATCCAGCCTTGTGCACACAACAAGAGGGGCAATCACAAAGCTGTGTTTGCAAGCAGAAGGGGTCACATCAGGACTGCTGCAGCCAGGGCTTTTTCAGGCATGTTTTGCAGAGGCCTGAACATCTGAGAAGCAGGACCGGTGCTGCAGACTGAGTTTGATTATAAAAGGCAAAGAAAGAAGAGGTATGGTGGAAGCCAGATAGGCATGTACGTGATCAAGGCTTTCTAAGGTTTTTACTGTTCTTGGCCACAATCTTGAAGTGTGATTTCACCAAGCTATTCTCTATTTCCCCAGCCAGAAAACCAGGATAGCACCATCTCTCCACCTTCTCATCCCATTAAACCAGCCATTTGCATGGTCAGAAAAGCTTCAGAGAGTCCTGGTCACCATCCCTGCATGCCCATTTCCAACTGTTTGCTAAGAAGCGGCAGGAGGAGACAGAAGTGAAGATGCGAGAATTGCTCCCTACAATGCAGACAGCTGGAAGATATCACGAGCTTCCCTGTGACGAGACCAGGTGGGCAGCAGTATGGGTCTGGTGAACTGCGAGTTCATGACCTGCACTCAAACTCCTCCAGATTCATCCACCCCAACTGGAAAAGCCTCTGGAGGATGCCGCTCATCTATTTAACAGCTGCCTTGGCTGCATTTTAACTTTCTCTGACAAAGAGCCTGCTCCCAAGAGAAACCCTGAGCACTCGTGTCTTCCCTTCGCTGAACACCGTTGGCTGCTGAGCCAAAAAGAATTAATTGTTATCCTATATGTTAGCCCTCCACTCACACACAGGCAAGGCTGTGCTTTCTGTGACCTGCGCCCGGCACCGTTTTACTGCTGTGCAACCTTCAGAAGGCCAAAAACCCAACAGCTCTTGGCCACAGTGAGAGCTCTGCAAATTCTTTCACCATATGAAGAAAATGCTAGCGTATATGGTGGGAAAACACAAGCATTAAAGCTGTCAGACAGGTGTAGAAGAGGGGAGCAACTCTTCTAGCAAGGACAAGCTCAGCTGAACTCTCTGCCAGTCATGACATAGAAATTTTGCTCTTGTTAAAAATATCAATAATTTGATATTTGTAACTTTGTGACATTTGAGAGGCAGTTTTAAAAATCTATTTAAGACAACCTTATGACTCATTGTTTCCTCCAAATATATAACAGCAGCTGGCCTAAGATACTGACAATTAAGAATATATATTCAGATTATTTTCACAGAAGCTGCTAATTTCTTTCACATGGACTCTGATTAATTCCTTTCCCTAAATCCTCAAAGTTTTGATGAGTTCATAATTGGATTTATCACAAAGAGAGATTTGTAACCTCAAAGGTTTAAGAGTAAATAGCAATAATCAAAACCATGTCTACAATAGTCAAGAGAAAATGTATTTAAGCTTTGCTCCGGACACAGTTTATTCCTACTCAGTCCCCAAATTTCACTTCCAAAGCATCCCAAATCATCAAAATTCCAGATTAATTTATGTCTCCTTCAGATTTCAGTGCCTTAATAGAGAGCTTTGTACTGAGATCCCACAGATCAGTGGTTCTCAAGGCTTCTTCAGAATGAGGAAGGACAAATTTTAGCCTGGAAATAACCGTCTGACTCATCTTAATTACTTTTGGATCTCAGCAAGTTGGAAATGACTGCTGAAGACCAAGCCTCTGTCCAACTTCCATAGAGCACAGTGTTTGTGTACGCTGCGACCTACCAGGGAGCCGGGAGCACAGCCGGTTCATTGGGAACGTGCATCCCAGCTCTTAGAAAATGCCAAATACCCTTCTGTGCCCCTCAGCCAAGCTGGGGCAGCCTCAGCAGCACTGCCTGGAAGCCTGCAATGGGCAGAAGCGTTCTGTGGGTTCCCTGGTGCGGCTCCGGGCTTCCACAGCCCCATGGCCAGCGGCTTGGCTACAGCACAAGCAGGCTATAGGCATCTCCAAAACTGCTTCTGCCCTGACATAAATTTGGTTGTGCTTGTGGGTGTCAAAAACCCACATGTGTGCTTTATATATGCTGCAGAATAATACCATTTGGAAGTGCTTCAGTTGAGTTTCTCAATGCAGATATCATGCTAAAGAGAAAGGTGGGAGAATGCAGGTACCCACTGAGCGCCAGGTTTTCTTTGCCCATTTTACCTGCAATCTTCTCCCACTAGGCAGTCTGCAAACCCTTTCCTCAAAAAAAACCCCTACGTTTCATTTTGCAAGATCTTTTTTTATTTACCCAGGCTTATAAGAAGGTTTCACCCCATTTCTACCAGTAAGGAGGCTCAAGGTTCAACGTGGAGTTGCCTCAATAGGATTACTTTTTTTGCCCTCTGCAAGAAATATTAATTGCCAATAAATCCCCTTCCTCTAAGGCTCATGATGGGTGGACTGCATGCAGTAATTTCACACTATTCCTTCTCTTCCCCCAGGGGTTGGCACTTCATAAAGTGACCTACAGCTACTGGAGTTTATGAGCATTGAATAAACAAAACCCTGTTGATTTAACCAGTTGGGGTGTTTACTTTCAATGGCAACAGTTACTGACATAAGGCAGCAAAGCAAATGCTATAGAAATACTCACACTTGGCCTGAAGCAGTGTGTTGACCTATTAGCAGGGGACATTATTCTTCTATTTTATTTGACTGTCTGCAAATCAAGATGTCATGGATACATGGTGCCAAGAAATACAATGCATGCAGCGACACAAGAGAAGAAAGGGAACTGCTGTCTCAGAGCACTGCCCACCTCTAGCAACCCTCAACCCAGGATGGAAGCAGCCCTTTGCCCTACCGCCCCTGCCCACATCGCCTAGCCACTGCCCACAACCCACCCAGGCTCACCTTAACCCAAAGGTTAAGCCTTTGTCCCCTTTCCCTACATCAGCACGCAGAGGAAAAGTTAAGATGGCCTAAACCTCTGGGTCAGCAGGCTGAATCCTTCACATGGGACACACAAACATATAGGCTGACTGTAAGGAAGTATGCCACAGCAGGGTGAAGGTGTTTCTTGCTTCCCACCTGCCTGCAGCATCCATAACTGCTCCTTTTTCAGCAGAGAAACTATTTGGCTTCTAGGGAAAAGAAGGGATATCTTGAAACAACTGATTACCTGGATAAGTCTGTTGCAGCTCCACATCTACCCTAGGACAGTGTTATCCATTGCTGCTACCAGGTTCCAAGTGACAACCTTAGCTGTATTCCCTAATGTGCTCCTTAAGGTAATCCCAGCTTCACCTGAGAGCCTCTTTCCCCCCATGCCAACCAGCTCTCCCCATCAGCGCTCCTCCTGCGCATGTCTCCTGGGACGAGCAGTTCTAGCCCTGCCTGAGCGGCATATTTCTTTCTATCAGCTTGGAGGGCTTCCAGGCACTGCCTTGTCTTGCCCAAAAGCTGACTCGTTTTATGAGGAGTCTTAGCTGAAGCTAAATGCCTCTTAACAGCCTCCGGAGAGGAACCGTCTCGGCAATCTCTCTCCCAACATATGCAATAAGAACGATGGATCAGGTAACGCAGGCAAAGCAAAAACACTAATGCAGTCTTCCTCTCAGGCGAAACAGGCTTGTGAACTCTGCACCGTCTGACCAACACTTCCAGAGCAGAGATACTCTACAGCCTCCACCTATCAGTGCACTATCTCAGTGCCACCTTCTGCAGAGCGGCTTAAAGCCTCCAAGCAAACCTCTGTGTAAACAGAAGCCAAAGAATAGCTGCGAGAATGAAATACGCTCCACACAGTCTTTCTGACAGCTGCAAGACTGAATCCAGAGCTTTGGTTTACCTGTTATTCCCATAGCTGACCAGAGCTCAGGAGACAACTTACCCTGGGCAATCACAAGGAGGACTGAGGCTCACCTGCAGCTCAGTGGGATCAAAGTAGCATCACCTCTCATTACCTCTAACTGTCATCACAAGCCAAGTAAACCCAAAAATGTAGCTACCTAAAAGAGGTGCAGTCTTGCACCCCAGTGCAGCAGTCTCCCCAGGCCACATGTCCAAGTCTCTCTTTGAACCCCCACTGCCCTTACACTGCCCAGGGCAGCCTCAGCTCATCCCAGCTTGCTGGAAGCCTTCACACTGTGAGTCACCACTCCTGACTTGTCTTTCCAAACCCCCAAAGGCTCTTGGCTCCAGCCACTGATTTCTGTTGGATCTGGGAAGAGCAGATAGAGCTGGATGTCTAATATCTAATGGTAACACCATCCTCCCCCCACAAACCCTATAAGCAATAGCAGAGGTGTAATTCGTAGTGCGATTAATTCTTCCACCTCAGTGCAAGCCTGAATGAGCCAAAGTAAGTATTTCATTCCTCCTGTCACACTGTGTTTAATTACCACAACCTGCCTGCCTGGGGCAGGGTTGATAGGAGCAGAGCTCCTGTGCGCAATGCTTATCCAACACAATGTCCTGAGTGACTTTGATCCCATCCATCACATGCAGAAACACCCTGAGCTCTCTTGTGGGAGGAGACGCAAAGGCTGGAGAGCTGCAGTATGGGAGCTAGAGGAGGACCAAGGACAGAAGACATCTCCAGCAGGCAGATGGACATCAGTAATACAGCCTGGAGGGCAGCAATCTTCTAATTGGAGGGATGGGATAATTTATGGCCAGGTTGGCGTATGGGGCAGTGGAATGTTTAAGTGAGAATCAAGTAAATGAAGCAAATTTCCAACCCTCGTGATTAGATGGGGAACCTTGAAAATGTAAACGTTATGAAAAGAAGAACCCAGGATGAATGGCAACAGCTTCTAATTTGTTGCCAGCAAGACTTATTCAGCAGTTTGTGTAGAGCCATCCAAGAAAAAAAGCACCAAAAATAGAGGGCTTTTCTCCATCTCTCT
Source organism: Psittacus erithacus (assembly GCA_009867235.2). Taxonomy (NCBI): domain Eukaryota; kingdom Metazoa; phylum Chordata; class Aves; order Psittaciformes; family Psittacidae; genus Psittacus; species Psittacus erithacus. Next base: position 14,188 of record WYDI02015489.1, read on the forward strand.
CTCTGCACATAATTTACTATGTCCTTGCAAAGGAGGAGTGACAACCATTGATGGCAGCAGCGTCAGATAAGTATGATACTTTCTATGAACTGCAGCCAGCTCACCAAACCAGCGTGTGATTAATGACAGGAAAACCATGGCCTCGGTTCACTTCTCTGTCAATCATCTCTGCGGGTACGCACAGCATTTCCCTTTAATCCCTTGTGGAGGAGACCTGATGAGCTTCAGTTATGCTCAGAAATCCATGCTCTGCATATTATGCTGAGGTGCTTGCTTTTACCAGCTGTGGTACTGCAAAGACAAGAAGTAAATAGGAGCTCATCCTCATAGCAAGGCTTGCAGCCTGCAAAAAGGGCGGGCATTTTCCTTCTGTCTGACTCAGACCTTCCAGACTGAAATATTTTGGGTGCACATTAAAAGTGGCACATGTTGTCAGAATTAGCTTTCAAATTCTGTGCTGTAAGAGAGAATATTTTCACTTCAGGAAAAGCACAGGGTTTTGTGTCAACCGTATTTACAGCAAACTGCGTGACTGCCTGGCAGTTGAAATGAAAGAGGCAAAAGAAATTCCTTTAATTCAGCCGGAAACCATTCTACTCACATAATAATCGTGGTTATGGTTAAACTTGCAAATGGGTCTCTCACAACTGCAAAGAGACCATTCGTTTCTATTTTTTTCATTTCTATAAACTAGGGCTCCTTCTCGCCTGCCATTGTGTTCCAACCAGCACAACTCCCGGCCAAGGAAAAGCACTCGCTGGTTTGCCAAGACAACATTCTTCTACATGACTAGCTCTTTCCTCTGTAGTTATTAATGTGTCACATATCATAGGGTCAGATTGTCTAATATTATGGGAAAATCTACTAGAAGGAGAGAAAAATAAAGGAAACTTCCAGGGAAATTGATTAAAGGAAAATAAGATATTTGACCCAATTTAGTGGAACAAAATATGGTCAATAATAGAAACTATTTAAATTCCTCAGATAGACACACAGTTCTTTAGCAATGAGGTTTGTTTGTTTTGTTCTTTTACCACCTTGGGATTCTATTATAAGAACAAGATTTTAGACTCACTCTGTCATGCCAAGTGCAATTGTTTGCATTTTAAGGGATTCATGAGCACGGCTTTGTATCAGCAAACACAGGTTTACACAAAACAAGGGAAGAGTTAACCAGGATCCATTAGAATAAAAACCATCACACAGTGTGGATGACAACTCCTAAGCCTTACACCTGCATCTCACAGACGCTTACATAAAGCAGTTTTTGGTTGCTGACAGCATGGAGTAAACCAAGCTACCTTCCTGGTGCTTATGTGGTTACTCTGAACTCCCTTCAATACTGCTCCTTCTCTGCTCCATGGGTGCTTCAGATGAGGAGTAGAAACCAACTCCAGAGAATCACTCATTGAGAAATGAGTTTCAGGTCATAGTGAAAGGCAAATCAGAGCAAATTAATAGTTACAGAAATTTCCTTAATGGTTTGAAAGCAATGATCAAGTCTGCAAACACCAAACCCCTTCTTGGGCAATTTGCCAAGTGTCTTCTTGTTATTAGGGCTGTATTTGAAGCTATTTGAACACATGCAATTTCAACACCTTCTGTGATAGCAGCTCCGTGATAGCCCTATCTGGCTCAGCAAGAGCTCATCTACACAAGCTGGCTTATGCCTAAAGCTCAGCCCTGCACGACTGCACTGTGACTAATAGCACCGAGGTGTGCAGAGGAGCTGGAGCAAGCAACACGCTGCTGCACAGACCCACCAGCTCTGGATCCCAGGGACATCTCACACAGCACCTACGGGGCTTGCTGCCATTTCAGCATGGAACAACACCCAGGAGAAGGGATCCTTCTCACCTTTTCACCACCACACCTGCAAGACCGTGGCTTTTTGTCCTTAACTAGCAGACAACCTGTTGCTACAATTATCAGAAGGCTTTCAAATGCCTTTGCCTCCTCAGTGGCTTCAGAACAAATCAACAGGCAACAGGAGAAAAAAGCTGCGAGCTGCTGAATGTGCAGGCTTGTCTGGATATGAGGTCCGTTTTAAGGCATAACTGATCGTTTAACAACATATCACCTCCTTGGTCCTCCCACACAGCTGCCTGGGGAGGAACTGGCTCCGGATGATGCTTTGAACCTGTGAAATCCCCTCCTAAAACCTGTCAAGTGCTGAATGTGACACAGATGAGGTGGAACCAAATCGCCCTGTGAAAAGCAGATACTTCACAGTTCTTGCTTCACTGCAGCTAATGATCTGCTGACACCAGTGGGAGTTTTTAGCCAGGATCAGCTTCTGCTGAGGAGAGCACTCAGATGTTCTGTTGGTAGCAACAGTGCTCTCGGGGGAACCCCACTGGTAGGGAAATGGCCAGTTATCTTAAATCTGCTACTTACTAGGGCTTTCCCAGCGGGATATTATTAACAACTACCAGGCAGGAGAAATCTTACGGGAGGGTTCCTGAGGATAAGGGATTCCCAGGTCACCAAAAGGAAAAGCAAACAAAGGCAAAAAGGAGAATCCCAGCACCACCCAAAGGTGGGAAGTGGGACACAAGGAGAAAGCCCCTTCTTGGCAGAGCACCTGAGCTTACCTGAGTCTGAGCTCTGCAACATGTGCAGACTGTCTGGAAGAAACTGAGATTATCATCTCTAGGGTGACTTAGCCTGCATTACTAATGCTGAACCAACTGATGTTTTTAACCAGCTTCCCAGAACTGGGCTGAGATCAGGAAGTGGTACTGAAATGCAAAAACGTGGCTAAATATGCAACATACATACTAAATGGAAGAGGCTTATTACTCCAGATCACTTCGTACTCTGCTTCCATGAGCTCAGAAATGAACAGTCCTTAACCTACCTCTCCAAATTGCCACTATATCCAGAACTACGCAAATAAAACCTCTTTGCTTTTTTTTCCTTGGGGAACAAACACTTTTTTCTTGTAGCAGCTTTGCTGTCCTCTGTGCAACCAACACTTTCATATTTTAATCATAAAAAAAATAAAACCAAGCCACTTATCCTGGTATCTCCACACTTGGCTCTTTTTTATGCCCGTGATGCTCATTAAAGCAAACGCATCTCAGAACAAATGCCTGGACATCTTAACCAAGCCACCGCAAACAGCGGTCATTGCACAGCAAGTGAGGTGTGCACATACAGCTCAGAAAAATGTGATCTTATTCTGTAAACCGTGACCAGATTTCTGCTTGAATGCTCTTTGGTGATGGGCACAAATAGCAAGTGCAATTGTGGAAGTCTTAGAAATGCCTGGCTAACTCATATTTGGGGTGTGATCTGCAGGGCTCCCTGCATGAGCCAGGGGCCGTCCACCCTCTGCTCTGGGCTTGTGTTGTTTTCCTGTACGTCTTAATTACACCTGGAGCTTCCTCACCCAAGTAGCTTCCCATTTCAGGCAGGAATGGGCTGTTTCCACTCAGAAAAGAAATTGAGGGAGAAGCCAGGTGATCCTTTGCCACAATTGCCTTCCCATCCACAGAAGCTGCAGTTTACTGAATGTTTCCTTTAGCAAATGGGCCTTTGTTTCAGCAGAGACACGTTTGGGGTGGAGGCCGCTATTGTTTAAGCCATCTGGTCCCATACAGGATCATAACTGTTTCCTATGCAGAAAGGTGGTGGCTACTCCCACTCCTTTCCCCATCACAGTGCCCAGAGACTTCACTCTGCTGTTAAAATGGTCTGATAGTATCTTCTCATAAACATCGCCAAAAGATCATACATATCCATCATCCTCTCCTTAGCCTTGCCTTGTCTTATTCATTTATACTGATTTTTAAAAAGCTGCCACCAGTAACTCACTAACCACAATTTCTCTTGATTTCCCACCCAAAATTGGCTCCTCTCTTATTCTAAGCAGTTATTTAAGCAAAGCCTGCATCTCAATAGACAGAACTCACACATAAGAAACTCTTCAATGACTTTCTTCACATGACTTACAGCAAGATAGGTTCTGTTAAAGGGGTGAGTCATTTAGCAAAGGGAGAGGAAAACTGTTCATTGTGTATTTGTGAAATCCCCAAACTGCTGAAAAGGTGCCATTTACCAACAAAAAGCATCACAGGATGCACATGAACCAGCAAAGGGGGTAGAGCTCTTCCAGAAATGACTGCGACACAGGGGGCACCTCACCAGAGGGCTCTTTCTCAGGATCCTGTACATTAAAATGAGTGGGAGGTGCAGGTTTCTCCGCTTACACACTGATAGGATTTGCCCCTCAAAGCAAACCTGCAGGTTTTCTTCTATCCCTCAGGGGAATACCAGAACAACCTGGGCTTTCCCTACTTCAGCTGCAGCCTCTTGAGCTGTACACCCCTTAGCACTGACATCTACAAGAAACAATCACCAGGATGCTCTTGAGCCTCTACATCAAACCTGTTTCTCCATTTCAGTTGCATTCCTGCCACAGCTCAGATCAAAGGTCACTCCTTTGGCAGGCAGGACTGGCCACAGTGCTGGGATCTGGCCCAGGGTTGAACTCAAAGCCCTCAACCACCTGCCAGCTTGCGGATAACAAGTTCTGATTGTGCCTCCACTCAAAATGAAACCCCTCCCAGGAAGGCAGACAGCTTGCATGCTCATACACAAACAAGGGGAATGCATATATGCCCCTATATGCACACTCACACTGGCTCCCTGCTCCCAGAAAAGACCCGCTAGCCAGCAACGCAAACTGTGCAAAGCCCCAAAGTCCCTTGTCCTCACAAACTCTAAGCACCATGAAGAGCCACCTGCCATCAAAGCTTGTTTCAGAAAAGTGAGTGCATATAGGTAGGAGCAGCAGGTCACTCAAATGGTGGCACAGACCCAGCGTGCAGGAAGAGCAGAGCACTTTGAGTCTATCTGAGCACATTGGGTTTTTTCCACTGCGTCAGCCTGAAGCACAGGGACATTTGTTGTTACAAAGACAGAGAAGGATCAAACCTCAGGAGATACTTACAGCATTCAATGGGGTTTGATGCTGCTTGCAGAGAGATGATCCTGCCATTGGACTCAGGGATGTGCACACGGAAGACGAGCCGGACGCGGGTGTTCTTCCTGCCAATGTCTGTCTCTCCCTTGCGCAGCTCGATGTCTGCATTCCTCAGCTTCAAAATCCCTGCGCAGTCAATGCTGCCAAACACACATGCTGTTTAGCTTAACACTGCTGCTCTCAAACAGTTTGGAAATAGGTGATAGTCAAGAGGATTAAGCTGGTTTGCTTTGATCCCTGGGTTAAGAGTAGCTCCAAATACTGCTCTACTTAAGTTCCAGATACTGCCGTTTCAGCAATTCCAGGGGAAGAAAACCCAGACACAGTTAGTGAGGGATGCTGCCGGATCCATCCCCAAGGATCTGGGCCTGGTGGCTCAGTGTGTCCTAAGCATGTCCCAGCTGAGGGCTAGGGGTGGCCTTTACCCTGATGACAGCAGAAGCCACTCTCCAAACATTAAACCCCCAAGTCTGGTTTCCTTCCTGTGCTAAGCAGGAGGAAAAACATGGCAGAGCTCATCCCAGCACACTGCGACAGGGAGAATGAACCAGAACAAGAAGTGCACACTGGGGCAGGCAATAAGCTAAGCCTGTGCTGCAGTCCTCTGTGAGCTAGAGAGCATGAAAGCCTCCACCATCAGCTCTCCAAACAGCTCAGTGTCTAGAGACTGCACAGCAGCTATTGCCTGCACGTGGGCAAATTAGCTCAGCTCCATGGGAATCACAGCAGCTGAGCCAGCTAATTGCATGTACCACCCAGGCACATCTTCCCACAGTTTGCAATGCAAGCATTGAATTCAACTCCAAAGCAGCAACCAAACCGCTCTCTCCTTATCTGGGACAAAGTAGGTGCTACCACTACAGGTGAGCTCTCCAGCCCTGGCCCAGGTCACTGTGTCATCCTCCAGAGCCCAGGGATGCTGTTCCCAGCCAAAGCAATAGCGTGGCAGAGCAGAAAATGGTTCTCTGCTCCCATTCACCAAGTCCCTGCAGAAAGGGAGGGTGTAGGGAGCAGAATGGGGCTGAGCAGCAATAAAGTGATTAGGATTGCTTGAACCAGCATTGCAACTTAAAGTTGGTGCAAGTGCAGGTTAACTTCTTAAGAGTTCAGTGTAACCCAGCAAACACACTTGCCTATGTTAAGAGAATGTGGCAATTAATATTTAGAGAATCTAAACTCTTCAGCTCAGCAACACTCCTCAGAGGATGCAGTGCGCACTGTTATTAAACAGGCATTGACAACCCATTTTGATATTGATTTTAAAGACACACCATTTTTCTTCTTTTGATATGAACTGAAATCACATTTTGGGAAGCATAAACCCCAAGCTGTTTCCTACAGCCACATTGTTCCTTCACCATTGCACGTATGCAGGGGTTCATTATTCCGGGGTTACTTGTTAGGAATGAGGTATATTTTCTGACAAAAAAAAATAAAGCTTATATATAAAGAAAGAATGTGCATTTTGTGATGGAATAGAGGGACTTAAAAACATAGCTGCTCTGCCAATTTTGTCAGTGTCCTCTGAAGGAAGGAGATACAGCTCTTCCCTCTGCAGAGCAATCACTCTCTTGCTGCCTGGCACACGTTCAAGCCTGAAGTTTCAGACTGATGCCTGCCTCATCCCTCTGCCTTCATAAAACTAGAGGGAGTAATACAGAAAAGATGTGCCTGTACTTGCTTTTCTGTTAACCTATTACAACAGGAGACTGGGATTTCATGGCCAGAGCACTTGGCTGAGTTCAGAAGAGATGTTTTCTATTCCTTCAAATCCAAAGTGAATTGTACACCTTTCCTCCACTGCCTACTGCTCCTTGCTACTCACTGTGTCCCTGCAGCAAAAGGACTTTAGGTCAGAATCTTGTTTTCCTTGGTGCCCTATAAACCCATTCTAACTTCGAAGATGACGTGATTGCAATACAGTCAGTTGGTGTGAAGAGCAAAAAATACCTGCATCGTCAGCTGACGACTGGTAACTCTTTAAGCAGCTTTTACCTAGGTGCTTGTAACTGCTGCTCATGCGCTCTTAAAAAAGGTCTTATACTCGTATATCACCCCAATGCTTTGGAAAGGGGGGTACCTCCAGAGCAGGCATCATTATTCAAGTGACTCCTTCCAAGGAGAAGGAACTTCAAATGCCAATTTAATCCTCCTCAACTTTGCTAAGAAAAAGAAGTGTGCTTACGTTGCTTTCATGTTGTTTTTGGGTTCCAGTGGGATCTCTAAAACTTTGGTGTTGCCAATGATTTTTTCATAGCTGGTGGTGGTGACGGTTTTTCCCGTTATGCGATGGACTTGATAGAAAGCATGAGGTTTAAGTATCCGTTCATCTGCTGTCCCAATGAAGATCTGAAGGCCCAAGGGTTTGTTCTCCATGTAACCGTGAAGCTGGCAAGACATTAAAAAATCTATTATCACACACAGGGCTTGCAATGCCTTCATGTCAGGAAACCAAATTATCTACAGACATATAGACAGATATGGAGATAAACATAAAGATATCTGTAGTACAGACTCTCCTACTTTCAGAGACAGACATCCTCTTAAAAGTAATTGTTGGAGTCCACAATACATAGGGAAGGGAGATAATGAAAAACATGCAATTAATAGTTATTATACTAAATATATCAAAATGGAAAAAATACCAGACAAGCTCTTAATTGCCAGAAATTTGTTGGTTCTCTCCAAAACAGACTGATAAATCCCCTCAAAAGATACATTTTTGAGTACACTTGTGTAATCTGCAGTGACTGATTCCTAAATGAAGTTCAAAGGATTTTTCTCTGTGGGGTGGATAAAAGTGCAAAGCTGTGTTGAGTCCCTGCACCTGCAGCCTTGGGCAGTGATTCCTGCTTCCTGTCAGTAGGAAACACAGTAAGGACAGAAGTCTCTGGCTTGCATTTATATGCATAGTACTCTCCCATGCACCCTCTCCAGACCTTATCAAAGCTAATGGAAGATGCTCATTGACACAGGGGGCTTTAAATCAGTCCCTATGTAACACTCAACTTGCAAACCCTACTTTCTCTCTAGCTTAACATTCAGTAAAATGCCTTTGCCTCAGCTCAGCTTCTGATTCCTACTTCAACTGCAGTTAAAACAAATAACATTTTTTCCCCCCTTAAACAGGAAGTATCTAATGAATGTGTCTGTGATTTTGAGAACTGAAAAGTTAAACCATGTATAAACATTTCAGAAACCAATGATCCCTGCGACATCCCTTTCTCTGGCCTTGGCATGCGCAGTCTTGCCCCAGCTCACATCCATTTCAAACCCAGCTAGAAGGATTGTGCTTCCAACCTCCCGCTTCGCTCAAATCACCAAGCTTCCCATCTCTCCCACTTCCCATCCCCCTCATATCAGACATAAGCTGCCTGCCTTCATCTTTAAAGTTCTACTGTTCTCTTTGCCCTCTGATGCCTCATTTTCTACGCAGTTATCAACAGTTATTCCCAAACTTCCTAAATCCAGCCTCAAACACCAGCATCAACTTCTTCAGCACTTACAGCATTGCATTCTCTGCTCATCAGCCTCTTTGCCCAGGCAGGATGCTCCCTTTTAGTACCTACATCTCCACCCTACAACTCTCCCTGTCTGCAGAATTCTTAAGTGGTATTAACAGGAAATACGTTCTTGTTCTCCTGAAATCACTTAGATGGACTGACTGGTCTTGATTCACTGCTCTTAGAAACTCACCCTTCCTCCAGTAGTTGGCTCACCCTCAGCCATCCCTCTTGCACTACATTAAAATACCATCTGCAAAGGTAGAGATGGCATTTTTGCTCTGTAATTGTACAGCACAAGGAGGTCTTAGTTGACCTTGGAGACTGGGGCCTCTAGGGTTCAAGGACATAAACATACCCTTCTGTACTAAATAACCTTTTATAAACAGCGTTTGCTGCAAGAGAAGCAAGAAAGCCAGAATGCCTCCACAGGCCAGGAGACAAGGAAATTTCCTCTTCTGTATTAACATTCAAAATTACAAATCAAACCATTCTAAATTTCTCACATAACCAAAAATGAAAACCAGACATTTATCTACCGCACAGCCAGTGATGTAGCTGAAAGGGAACTTTATGGTCTGAGACATGCTAAATTTGTTTTCAATTATTCTGTCCACATACAAAACCTTGATGAAGCCATACAAAACAAATAGCACTGGAAGATCAGAGAAAAGAAGATTAAGCTAATGGTATTCATGGCTAAACCAGTTTTTTTTCTTTTCACCAGTCAGCAGGAGGTATCTTTGCATAGAAGGATTAATTCCCCCCTGGAAGGGGACCACATGCAGCATCAGTGCAATCCTGGCAACCTTCCTCCAGTATGGCAAATGTAAAGCGACACTCACTCTTCTGAGCTATCATTACTCATCTAGCACATATTTGCAAGGCATACAAAGACAGGGTCTATGCCCCAGAGACCTTACAACCCAAGGGCCCGAATTTGCAGCCTCTGCTTACATGAATAGCCCCATTGAAGTCAACAGGCCTTAAGTGCGAGCTGTGCAAGAAAGAATTACAGAATCCAGCCCGGCCGCAGCTCAGACACCTACGATAACTCACTCGCACAGCACTTCAGGAGATGGTGAGAAGGGAAAATAGGGTACAAGGCTTTGTGCAGACATGCCATTTGGCTCTGGGAGCAAGCTGGAGGAGCAGAGCCGGACTGCAGGCACAAGGGTTGGTACTGGAGAAGCAGCACTGCCAAGAATGTGATGTATACAATGGCAGCCATGGGGAGATTTAAAAATATATAGAGTGTATGGAGGATTAAAGGCAACAGAGGTCAAAATGACAGATCTACTTGGAATACGCATGAATGTGAGAATCACCCCCTGTTTATCCATGGAGGCACATTAAGCCCAGGTCCTCTGGGAGCCTTACTGAAACTCATCCTAAGCACAGTACTTTCAAAATCCAAGATTTCCTGGCCTTCAATAAAAAGCCATTGTATGAGCAAAAGCCATTTTGTCTTTACAAGGGGAGAGGGAGGAGAGAAGAGCATTTTTTAAGTACTGAGCATGTTTATTGTCACGCCTGACAGAGTAATTCTTTGTGGATCCAGCTAAGATGACGAGAGGATCCTTTGGGCTGGAGCAGTTATTACAATGACAGCAAAGCAGCTTTCACTCTACCCTCTCTCCTGGCAGAGCAAAATCCCAGAGTTCTAGGTGAGAGACTGGAATGGAGGAAATCAGATAATAAATTACAAAGGAAAATTTGCCCCCAGTGAGCACAGTCAGTAGCAGCTGTAACAGAATGGGCTACATGCACAGTTTTTAATACTGGCCACCTTTAAAAGTAATTTTGAGTGGTGTTTGCTCATGTATAGAATGAGTTCCCAAGGCAAAAAACACTCCTGGTCTTCTAATACTACATATGTGCGTGAGTGTGTGTCTGTATAAATATATACATACTTAATGAAGAGAGGAATTGATTGCATGTTCATATGGCAATGTTTGTTTCATCTGGGGTATAAAACACGCAGTAAAAGGATTTCTGGTCCTCCACAGGACCAGACTGGAAATAAATTGTTTGATCAGTGGAAGAAAGTAATATAATTATTTGGTAATTTATGGCATTATGGCAATGCTTTGGGATGACTTCACTGTAAAATCAAAATAGCTTTATAAAATGAAATACAAAGAGAAAAATATACATGAAAGTGACAAGCATCCCCATAATAAAAGGGTGTGTCCTTATCTTGAGCTAATTGATTAAGTTTTACAGAATATTATAGATGATCATTTACCATAAACATTTCCATCTACCTTTCACTTGCCAGGAACTCATCCTGATGACTTAGGAACAGAAGACAAAGATGGACAACCCACAGAAATGCTCTAGTAACTTTAAAATCAGTTTTACACCCAGCTCTGCAACCAATTTACTACATAGCTTCAGTCATGTCATACAACCTCTCTGTTTATCGGTGTTACAGTGATGCTAACCTTACTGTGCAGAGACAGAAATTAGTTAATGTTTGCTGCTGTATTTTTATATAGAAAAAAAATCATCATGAGCTAGAACAAAAGAACACATTAAAGCTAGGATTCAGATCTATGTCCCTCCTCAAAACAGAACTAAGAGAGACTGGTACTCTCAATAAGCACCTCCACTATGCTAGGCAGCTGCTTTAGCATTTAACTATAATGCCAATCTGTTCTTTGGCAGAGCAAAGAAGTAAAAGTGGCCCTTAAAAACCCTACAGAGAAGTGAAGACTGAAAACATTTTTTAAATAACTACTTTGAAATTCTTTGTTTTTCCTGCCTTAGCAACAACCAAAATGCTCTAAAGTCTCAGTTTCTCAGCCCTACTCTTCTGCTCATCTGACAGAAGGGGGACAGCAGCCTGCCCTGCAGCTACCTGAGGGCAGCTGCAACAGGAGACACAGCACAGACAAGAGCAGGGGACCAGCCCTACACCAAGGTGTTCCTTTACTCTTTTTCACTCTCTTTCCACGAAGAAAACAAAATCATCTTG
>WYDI02015490.1:0-73644 GCA_009867235.2 Psittacus erithacus
CTTCTCCAGGCTGAACCAGCCCAGCTCTCTCAGCCTGGCTCCAGAGCAGAGCTGCTCCAGCCCTCGCAGCATCTCCGTGGTCCCACACTGAAATACTGAAGGGACTTCTAGCCACTTTAGCTAATCCAGGCTTTAAATATTTACTCTTAAGTGTTGCTTTCCAGTCTCCTTACTCAAGCCATTGTCTTTTAGTTGGTTTTCTTCAGTGGGACATCTGGGGTCTCGACATCCTTGATCACTACATTATAACCTTCACGTGTGAAACTTGAGGTAAGTTCTCACGAAGCCATCTCAGGACCTACTCCTGGAAATGTGCTTACTTTTGCAAATGCTCTATTTGAAGGCTCCTCTGTGTGATCAGAAAAAAGCAAAAATAAATAAGGTCTTAGTTTGTGTGCAGTTACAGTAATTAGTGACTCCTTGTAGTTTGAACTACTCCAGCTTTAAAATATTTGTTCTAAGACACTGTTTTGTTTGCTGACATGGTAGAGGTTGCTTATATAAAAGCAGAAACAATTTGAAAGCCCTTCTGTCAGCGTTGAGCACTTCCTTTTGATTGTTCAGAGGATAGGGGGAAGTAGGTAGGTTTTGCTATTTTAATTCCCAAAGACCTTCTTCTTCAGCCTTCTAACTTAAATCAGGATTAAAGCCTTGCATACATTTCCTTTGGCACTACAGGGTAACTTACTTCTTTTGTCTGAGAAATAACCTTAGTATGAAGAATACCAAACCATCTTGAGTAATAAACATACTTCAAGGGACTGTGATTTGTTGCTACATTTATCTTCAAGGCTCAAAACAGATGCTAAAAATAAGCCTACTGATAAATAATAATTATATCTGGACGTGAAGTAAGAGCTTTGAGCAAAGATATCAAAAATTCTACCATGTATTTACAAGAGAGAGAAAAAGAGTGAAAGAAATGAAGAAAGGCAGGACCTAAAGGAAAAGAAAGGAAGAAAAGATGAGAAGGAAGGCTGGAAAGGGCGAGCTCTGTGCTCCTTTATGGTGCTCTCATTCACACAGATTTCAGGTGAACTTTTTGGTTGTCGTAATTGGACTGAGAGCCTGTCAGAAAATTAGCACTGTTGGACATTGTTCATGGGATAAGTACTTCAGCTGCGTAAGTGTAAGAGCCTATATGCAGGCGCAGCGTCATTGATACAGAATAACTTAACATGAATGTCCATAATAGGTGAATCTGAGAAAAACGTTATGTTTCAGACTCCTTAATTATGGGGGACAGTGTTGCCTTGAGACGTAGCTGTTAGCCACAAAGGGAAAGCAGCAGGAGTTTTTTGAGTGTCTGAACGTAGTTTAGGCTGCTGCTTTTGTCTTTGTATTTGGCTGGGCATACTGTGTCGGATTTACATCACTTGCCCTCTGAGACTTGTAGGCCCTTTGGGAAGGGAAGGCAGAACCTCAGCCCAACTCAAGGACGTGGGCACAGTGTTGGCTGCTTGCTTTGTGCAGTCCCAGAGAAGTCAGACTTACTGGCCAGGCCTCTTGTACGTGTATGTGCTCAGCAGGGATGTGATGGGCATTCCTTGTATCTGCAGGTCTTAGGCATGGTCTGGCTGGTGCAGTGTTGCCTTGTACATATGCTTCTGGATTTCCAGGAATCTTGGCTTCTGTGGAACCCAGATCTTTGGCAGTCTGGTTGTGAAAGCCCCCTGTCTTGCAGGATTAAACTTATTTTAATGTGGAACATACCTAAACAATGAGAAATTTAGAGCAATCTAAGGAAAATACTTTATTTTGTTGGGCTTATTTTCTTGGTTTTGCAATAAAGAGCAGTGAAATTGCTTTTCCTTGGTTCTGCAGGAGAACGCAGCGGGCAGCAGCATGTGTATCTCAGTCTATCAAGCTGCAATTGAGGGTGTTCAAAACTTGGCAACAGTTAATTCTTCTTCAGATTGTAGAGGGTCTTGAAGTTGGCTGGATGTTAACTAGAGTGAACACAGGCCATGAAGAGGTATGAAATGATCTCACTGAAAATATGTTTCCTGGCTTTCTGTCCCTTTTCTCCTTCTGTAGACTTCCCTTTCACTCGTGCTGGGGGTCAGGCAGAATCAGTTTCCTTCCTGAAAAGTGAGACGTAAAAGTGGACAGATGTTGCAAACAACATGGTAATGTTGCTACTTCATCTGTTCCCTTCTCCCAAAGAGGTCCATCCAGTCTAATCCTCCTCTTCAGAGGTCAAGCAAAGAGTGTGAAATTGGCTTTTGTGATTGTTACTGTGAGGTCCCAGTGATCCCAGTTTATTTCAAGGAACAGAATTGAAAGGGAGAGATGGAAAGAACTGGAAAGGGAAAAGGAGATTCCACTTAAGTTTTTTTTTAATATTGTTTTTTTTGCCTGGTATCTGGTACAACATTGTTGGTTTTAAAACCACTCAGAGTGCCTCTGTTCATAAGCACATCTTTTTGTTTCAGTGCTGGAGATGCCTGCGAGAGACTTAAAACTAAAACAGACCATGAAGGCAAGGGAAAAGGAGGAGAATGTTTTACATTCCAGTGTTTTAGGAAGTAAAAATTAGCCGACACTTACAGGTGTCTGTTGTTTCCTATTCTTTATTAAAATGCATGGGATGTGGATCAAATGACTTTATTTAGCTCTCAGCATTTCAGCTACTTCAGAATGGGGGCTGCAGGCAGTTGGATAAAGTCACTGGGAAAGTTGCCCAGTTTCACTGCTGCTTATACAAGCTTGCCTGTATCCTCTGGGGAATAGTCCTATTTTGTCACGTGCTGTATCAGATGAGTATCTCTATCTTCCCTTTAGCTCTGGAGTGCCAGAAGTAGGTAAGTGCTGGTGGTGGTGATGATGATGATGAGGGTGATGGCTGTCTCCTCTCTCTCTCCCCTCTTTCTGGGCTTAGCAAGAGACAGTCATTAGGAACCCATCACAAATCAGTGCTCTGTTTTGCTGTCATCTGAAAATAACATGCAATGTACGTTGCTCACAATAGTAGTAATGGTTGAGTTAATAAATTATTTTGCAATTGCCATGTTTTTGGGATTGCCTAAATGACAGTTAAGCTTATTGTGGAGCCAGCATAATGAAGGATGTGTAAGTGACTCCCTTGTTAGAACGCCGCCTTGTTGGCTTTCAAGAAACAAGCCATCCCAGCTTCTTTATATACTAGTATTTTATCTCTGCAGATGTATATTCAACTCTTGGCTGTGAGGTCTTGTCCTTATCTCTGCTGGATAGCTGTTCGTATCAAAAGGAAATTCCTGGGAATTTCACACTGTTGAGACCAGCAGTGTAAATTCACCACTGGAGCAGATGAGATGACTGTTAGCACTGCAGCCTGGATCTTCTTGTCATTGTCATGGTGGTAGCACTGGAAAGTGTCTGTGGAGACAGACCCTTTCTCTTATGAATTTGAACCTCTTATTCAAATTCCTTACCAGAAGCTGCAGATGAGCATATGTTGGGTGCACCTACGTATGCTCCAGTTCACCACTGCACCCTTCTTCTTGGGTTACTTAATGCAGAAGCATGAAATCATGCTCTCAGAAGTCTGTACCTGTAGGTAGCAATCTAGTTTCATTATCAAATGACCTAATTTTATGTCAAGAATTGCCCTCAGCTTCATGATGAACTCCCGCAATTGGGTACTAAGTCGGATGATGCTAGTTGTTTGCATTTTACAGTGCTTCTTGGGGGTTGGAATGCCCTGAGGACTCCTGTGAGGCTTGGAGTGGCAAGGATAGTACATCCTATGGTACGTTTCAGAGTAATGTAAAGAGTTTTGACCCAAAACTGTTAAGGAATTTATGATCCATAGAGGCATTTAGCTTGAAGGTCCTCTCAGGCAGAGCAGAGAGGCACTCTCTTGACGAAGTGAGACCTGCAGTGGAGCAGATCTGTTGAGGGCAGTGTGAAGAGGAGGCTGGGAAGCAGGTTAGATAATGACTGTGGTCGCTGAGCTGAGGTGACACAGGTCACCTCTTGAGTTATATAGCAATCACTTATCTTAATTCTTTGCTTGTCTCCCTAACTGATGGGGTCTATTCCTCTTCCTAGAGAAGTCCCTTTTGTTCCTTGCCTGAAATGCACTAGGCTGGGTGGAGGACATTTCATTGTGTAGCACTTTACAAACTGCTACTGACCCAACCTTTTACTGTAAAATAAACTTAAAACAGTGATTGCTTGAAGATAAGAACCTGACCTAAAAGTCTTAGATCTGCATAAAACAGTCTTTGGATGCTGATGGGTGTTACTTACACAGGCTGAAATCCTGTGTGCTGGCAGGACTGGGTTGTTGTATGGATTGTATGTAAAATGCTTGTCTACAAATGGAGTTGTAGGTTGGATGAGATGAGAGGAATATCTCTTGGCTTCTTTTCAGTGCAGATGTGAGGGGAGATTTCTCTCTCACAATTTACATGGTTGAATGAGTTAGAATAAAGTGGCAGGTGTCATTCTGAATGCGTGAGTCTGCACTGGCGGAAGCAATCCCTCATATGGCTTTTGCATATGCTCTGGGAGTTGCTGTTAAGTCAATATTTACTTCTCAGGGTGTAAATGCCAGAGTTGTGTCTGAAAGCTGCTGCTGCTGCATCTGTGGAAGTTATTTGCTATGTCATCAAGTATCCTCTGGTGCAGATTCCGGGAGTTTTAGAAGTGTTGTGATTGGGAGCTTGTTGTCAGTAACTGGGAACACAAAAGGTGTTTTTCCTCAACTCTGTCTAACTTTCCAGATCACATATTTACAACATGCTGCTCTCTGATATTTCACAGAAACAGTTTGTAAAGTGTTTCTCCTTCAGGATCTTCAACACCGTCAAGGAAGGCATATGTCAGTTGGCATCATTGAACTCATGGTTAGAGGTCTTATTTTGCTGGGTGAGGATGATGGGAGGGAGAATTTGGTTGATGACTTCTGGAGCTGTTTTAATCAGCAACCTTTCCATACAAACTACGTTTGGTGTGGACTCCCTCCCAGCAGAAAAGCCGCAGGCTTCACTGAGGATAACAAAGGTCTATCTGATCGAAGGTAGGATGTATAAGAGTGCTGCAATACAGTTTTGTCTGGATGCTAAAGAATACTTTAAAAATGCTCTTTTTTTGTATGAGAGCACCATTACATTCCCAGGAGACTTACCTGTGCAGCAGTTAATGCAGGCAGGTTCTCTGCCAAGGGTGGGAGCCGACAATCTGCAGGTGCAGATGTGTGCTGCAGGCACATCAAAGTGGGTGCATCTGCCCTGCATTTGAGTTCATGTATAAATGCATTACTCCTACCTCTTTTGCTTTCTGTATGAGGTGATCACCACTTTGTGAGTCTGGGGTTGTTATGAAGTGTTTAACCTCTGACGGTTTCATGGAAAGCTTGAAAGCCTTCTGGAATAGAGGCTGCAGTGAGGCCGTATACTCTGCCTATAAAGCCAGGTGGAGCATGACCTTCTTGGAAGCTGGAGATACCTGTGGAGTTTGGGGCCTTATCCAGTTGAGGTCAGTACCTTTCTAATGGGCTTTGGCTGAGTCCCTGGGAGAACAGCAGCAACTATCCTATAGAAAGGATGCTAACCCATTTTTCACGCTAGCTTCTCCTCTACAGGAGGAATCCGTGGGGAAGAGGCATGAGTCTTAATGACTGCAGCTTATAAGTTAACTAGGAGTCATTCAGCACTTAGGCTAACATACTGAGGTTGTGATGTGTTTTGCATTTGTTAAGTGTTGGCTGCTCTCCTGTGGCTTGGTGTCTTTGCTTAGTACCTGTCAGCACTTCCTTATGTAAAAGCTGGGGTTTAAGTGGGAAGCTGGGCCCCCAGTTTGAATGCTTTTGCATCCCGTGGAGGCTGGCTGTTCTGACAGTCCTTCTGCGCTGTGCTTTGCTATGGAACAACTGGTTAGGAAGTCTTGACTTTTATCTTCAGTGCTTGCATTTAGCTTGGGTGGATTTTGCACTGGGTGAGAAATTTTAGTCTATAGGTGATGCACAGCAGAGAGCTTAAATAATTCAAACATTGCTTGTGCAAACAGCACACTGAAATGTAGGAAAGCCAAGGATTTTTCATTTGTAGCATAGGGTGCAGTTCATATTGCAGGCATGGTGCACCAAGCATTCTCTTTCGCATAAGCATTGGGTATATTTTATTCTTTGTACACCATGAAGCAGTGATAACAGATGCATTAATAAATATTCCAACAAGCACTTTCATGTGCTGTTCGCTGTAAAATAAGATTAAAACCTGTAGAATATGTTAGTTTTCCAGGGCAGTAGGTAAAAAAAGAAGGCAAACACCTCAAAAGCTGGATGTTAGCATTTATATGTGCCAAAGGAAAAAAAGATACAAAGTCTGGATTTGCACTTCAGAAACAGTGTTGTCTTCATCCAGTTCATGTGTGTGAAGCTGAGGTAAAGCTAGCCAGTTAAACTGTGATGTGACAAAGGCACTATATAACCTCTTTAAAGTCAATATAAATCAAACCTTTAACCTGTTGCTTTTAAAAGGGAATGCTTAGAGAATGCTTTTGTGTAACTTTTTTTTGTATTCCATTTAAATGTAGATTTTTTTAAGGCCTTTAGGATAGTGCTGCATCTTAAGCAATGAAATGTTAATCAGGACTCTTTTGTAGCTGCTTGGTTGGAGGATAAAATATTTAGTGCTGTTGTATATTGAGCCCACATTCCTTAAGTACACACACAGGCTCTCTTTCTCGCTCCTTTTCCCTCTTCCCTGCCCCCCAACAATCAGAGGTGTAAGGAAATATATTAATTAATATTTGAAGAGCTGATCTGTGCTTTCCATTAGTGATAACCTGACTTGGTTACATTTCTAGCAGACTGCTAGTTGAGAAGTGTAGTACTTGAGTGACTGAATGTAGTTGATGTCCAGGATTGGTCCCTTCCCTATTTGTCCTGTTTCTGAGTAGAAAACAACTTTGGCTATCTCCAGGTAAGTGTCTTTGCTGAGCAAACTTGTGTTATTGGAGATCTGGGCTTCTGTTTCCAGTGATTACAGTAATTTTCAACCAGTAGATACAGCTGCATTGTACAGTCACCTAGATTCCTTGGGGTTTGGTTTGTAATGCTATAACCAACATACTGTAGCATTCAAGGCAACGCCTGTGTCCTGAAACGTATGCGCCTGCCACTAGGAATTGGGTTATTAAAGTGTGTATCTAAGTGTAGTCGAAGTGTATACATAGACTGCTCACAGGTTGAAGGCTTAAATAATCAATTTAGTTACTAAATTTGGTTTTTTCCTAAGTTTGTAAGAAAGTATACTAAGTTTGAGTAAGAAAGTGTATTTTGTTCTTGATGTCCCGTCATAATGATCCTATGCTGATTTCTTCCGGCGCAATGGGTCAGTTTGGTCCACGGTTCATACTTGTTTCACAGAAGTCACATTTCATTTCAGGTGTGATTGTTAGCTTTTGTCAGATGTTTCCTGATTTCTTGATATTTCTGGATCTTTTGACAACTTGGATTTTGTGCCATAACAATAGGGATATTGTAGC
The DNA here is from genome assembly GCA_009867235.2 of Psittacus erithacus. Lineage (NCBI taxonomy): Eukaryota > Metazoa > Chordata > Aves > Psittaciformes > Psittacidae > Psittacus > Psittacus erithacus. Next base: position 7,480 of record WYDI02015490.1, read on the forward strand.
ATTAGATTCAGTTAAACTAAGATTTCCACAAAATCTTAAGACTTCATGATACAGGAATGATCCTCCTCGATGTAAGGCTTCACTTCAGCTGTGTTTCTTGTATATCCTTTTCATTTTTTAAAGGAACATGCTAATAAAAGAGGCCAGGAGTCACTGTCACAGGATGGCAATGGGGGGTTAAGGATGTAGTCTCTGCTTTCACTGAAGTCCAGAGCACAGATTTGGGCTGTGAGTATGAGAGAAGCAAGGGAGATTGTCCCGTGTTCGTGTGTTGGTGGGCATTTAGGGTGCGATTATACTTTGCGTTGTCTAACCTCTGCTTCCACAGGAATCTGAGTGTTCTGCAGCGCAGAGCTGTGGCAGCACACACAGCCTGATGAGCCTTCTCTTCAGACCTGGCTGCTGCACTGAAAGTACTCATCATGTGTTTATTGTTATTTCCTTTTTAACACGGTGGGGGTAGAGGGGGGTGTTGAAGAACACTGGTACCTTCTCAAACTTTATCTGTTAGGCTCTTCCCCTAAATGCAGTGCTGTCTTCCCAGCTGCCCTAAACTATTTGCTGCAGGCAGATGGTACTGTCCAAATGCAAACCAAGCCGAAAGCTTGAAATCAAAAGTCATGTGAAATCATATACTTTGTGTATAACATACCCCAAAACACTCAAGGATATCTTTTGTGGGGGTGGTGGTATTAAAGTTTTCCATTTTGGAAAACTCTGCCAGCCATGTTCAGTCAATCTCATGGTATCACTGTATGGCACTGCAAGTTAAAACCAAAGTTATGCCGAGTGCTTCAGTTTTGTATTTAGCAGGAAGTTAGTATAAACATTTTCAGGGGATTTTTGCCAGTTTCTTCTAGTTGTGCAGGAATTGCCAGAACACAGGAAAAACAAGTGCCCCAAGAGAATCACTTCTGTATGGAATGAACAGGCTGAACAGCCCGTTGCTGTATATGCTTCAGATTTCATTTCTTACTGAGATCTGGTAAAACCCATGCTCCCCAGCTCTGTGAGGAGGAGGTGGTGCTACTTGCTCCATTTCACTGAGGATTTTACTGGGAATGATGCACTGAGCTTCTGTCTGGTTTATTACAGTGCAGCTGCAGCTTTGTTTGTCAGTGACAAAGTGTTTTTAATGATACTTTCTTAGCTTTATAGCAAGGAGTCTCAGACTTCAGACCTGAAAACAAGACAATGAGCACATGAAATTAAGCAGGTAATGCTGTTACATCAAAGTATGGTAAGAGCTGTTGTGCTGGAACACAGGAAAGGTCAGCTTGGATGCCAGTAGGGAGCTACTTGTGTTGGCTGACTAGGTAAGCTTGGCTTATCGCCTATGTAAGTGATAGCATGCCCTTGGAAGGCTTTGTTAGATAGAGGGTAATTTTTGTTCATGAAGCTTCATGAGATAAGAGTCACTGAAGTCACAAGAACAATGACACTCATTGATCATAAGAACTCTCCCAGCACTGTGCTCCTTTAGACCCTTGGGTCAGTTTATCTCAAGTGATGCTTCACTGAACGGCTCCTCTTGGTTTACATTGGGTTAGAGAGTGGAAACAGGTTTTCAGTGTGTAGCTCATAAACCTTTGCTTGGTGTGCCCCCTGGAAGTGCTTTGGGACCTTCCCCAGGGCTGTTTGAGCTTGAGGTGGGATCCTTGCATTTTTTAAAAGCAATTGTGCTTTGCTCTGGCAGTAATCAGCTCCACTCGGCCTTTCAGTCACTGAGCACAGCTTTGCAGAGCCTGTAAATGCGGTTCCTTAATTGCTTCTGAGCAATAAAAGGAACTCTTACACTACCCAGATCTTCTTCAAAAATCACTGTTAAATATTAAGCTGTCTCTTACGGTTTAAATGAGGCAGCCCTGTTCTGTAGGGAGCAAGAGCTGGGACCAAACCAGTTACAATCTGAGTCTGATCAACTTGGTATGTGACCCAAGTCTTTATTCTTTCAGAACATGTTATTTTCCTCTGTAAAGAGAGGACTATGTATCTAACAGCCTTCTTTTGTTTAGGATGAGTTTGAAATACAGAGGATAATTAGACATACACGTTTAAGGGGATACCTGGAGGGGCTTATGGCTCATTGTCTGCTTCCCAGAGGACTTTGCAGATACCACACTGCTTCACTTCACTAGAAAAATGAGATCTTCTTGCTTTCCTTACCTACCCTTGTAAAGGAAAAGAGGAGTCAGGATAATAAAACTGTTTGCAGTGGTTTCCACTAGCTACCTATAGGAGGGAGGCAGTGAGATATAACTGGCCCTGCTCAGAGCAGGGCTGATGGTGTAGATGTTCACAGAATCATAGAATCCCAGACTGGTTTGTGTTGGAAAGGACCTTAAAGCTCATCCACTTCCAACCCCCTGCCATAAGCAGGGACACCTTCCACTAGACCAGGTAGCTCCAAGCCCCATCCAACCTGGCCTTGAACACTGCCAGGGATGGGGCAGCCACAGCTTCTCTGGGCACCCTGCTGCCTCAGCACCCTCACAGGGAAGAATTTCTTCCTAATGTCTCATCTCAATCTTCCCTCTGGCAGGTTGAAGCCATTCCCCCTTGTCCTGTCCCTACAGGCTCTTCTCCAAAGCCCCTCTCCAGGTTTCTTGTAGCCCCTTTAGGCAGTGGAGCTGCTCTAAGGTCTCTAAAGAGCCTTCTCTTCTCCAGGCTGCCCCAGTCCCGCTCTCTCAGCCTGGCCCCAAAGCAGAGCTGCTCCAGCCATCGCTGCGTCTTCATGACCTCCTCTGGACTTGCTCCAACAGCTCCATGTCCCTCTTGTGCTGTTGCCCCAGAGCTGGATCAGGACTGCCCGGGGGTCTCACCAGAGCAGAGCGGGAGAGTCCCTTCCCTGACCTGCTGCTCATGCTCCTTTTGATGCAGCCCAGCACACAGTTGGTTTCTGGGCTGCAAGCGCACATAGGTCATGTTGAGCTGCTCAGCCAACACTCCAAAGTCCTTTTCCTCATGTTTCTGCTGCTAGGTCAAGGGATGAAAAATGAGGAGGGAGCTCCTGTGTAGTAATAGTGGTGCAGGAGGTACATCCTATGTTCTTCTAAGGCAGCAGGGTTATCAAGGGCTCACAAGCCTCTTACACCTTGTGTGTCTTTGCAGCCAGGCAGCTGCTCCCGTGTTTTAGGAAAAGGAATGGACTCCCACCAGCCTGGTTCTGATCTGAGGGGTTTGGGTCAGGGCTGTATTTGCTGCTGAGTTTGGTGCATCTTCCCCTGCCTCCGCTTTGCAGTCTGCTGGAGGCATGGCTTTCTCCTGGACTGGGAGGACAGTGCTGTGAAGTGTTGGTAAATGCAGTGGGGAGTGATGGAAGATGGCAGATGAAGAAACAAGGAGGCTTCCCTACAGGGTGTGGGAAATGACATCTGGATAAAAAAAAGGGTGTGAGAAGTAACTTCTTAAATGGTGATGGGCTGAAGGTAAAACAGGCAGGAGAAAGCTAAACGTAAGTGATGGATGAGATACCTAGGAGAAAGAGAGCAGATGGGTGGAGGAAGGCAGACATAAGCTTACAAGGAAAAGAAAGATGAGCACGTGAGCATTTTGGGGGGAGAAAACATCTGTGGTGAATCACAAGCAAAATAGAAATGAGAGTAAGTAACAGAATTGAGGTTAGAGAGAAACAGAAAATCCCCAGGTAAGTAAAAACATACAGAAGCCAGGCCCGTATGGAGAAGGGGGAGACAATTTAATTGCAAACTAATATACTGTTGGTTTAATGTACTGAATCCTGGCTTCTAGCCCCGCTCTTCCTGCTTCTCAAACTCAGACTTTCTTTGTCTGATTAATGAAGTAATTCAATACTGTGTATGGAAAAGAGGCAGCATTTTGCACCTACAGAAAGAGTTATGTCACGTGTTTTGGTTAGGATGGTGAGTGTTACAAAAACAGTCTGTATGAGTGCTGTTAAGTTGGAGGGGGTGGTGAGATCACAGCTTGAGCTGAAATGCAGACTTTGCTGAAGCAACCTCATGCATAAGAAGTGGCCTGTACAATTTTTTCCTTAAGAAAGCCAAACAAACCTGAAACAAGAATAACTTCTCCCACGGACCTTTTTTCTTATGGCAGTCTTCAGGCAGGCCCCAACTGATGACTCTCATGACGGGAAACCTCAGTTTGCAAGTATTTTGAGTCACTAGGGTTCTCATTATCCAAAGTCTACAAGTGATGAGTGGTGTAGTACATAGTGGTAAACATGGAAGTACAGCAAGACTTACAAAAACAGTATAAATCAAGTGGCGTTGGCTTTTTGGTGGCAGAGTTCCCAGTGGAGTTGCCCAGCAGAGGATGACAGGAGCTGTTACTCATGCAGGATGATGCCCTGCTGCAGGGAGGAGAGATAAGGCTGTGTAAGTGAGAGGGAGGGAATACACAACATGAGGAGTTGCTGTATTTGCCAGGATTTGGAGCCCTGACTTCTGAGGGGCACAACATGGATGTGGTGCTGAAGAAAACGTGCTGCTTTTACTGCTTATTTCAGTGTAATCCTTCAGATTTCTTTTTTACATGGCACTTCAGGTCTGATACTTGTGGTTCTTCTCACTGGCCATTTTTGCTTGTGTATGCTGTAGGAAGACTGGCCTTTTCTGTGTCCTCCTGTCTTTGCTTCCTCTTCAGTTTTCATCCCTTCCTTGCTCAGTTTTCTGAAGAAGCCACTTTTGTCCATCACTTCTTGATGGCCCATTTCTGCTTTGCCTTCTTTCCCATCTTCACTACAGCCCTGCCCACTGGCCACTTTCTTACGGAGTCGTCCTGCACAGTTTTCCTTACATCTCTCAGCCTGGTTGCTGCTTTGGCAGTAGAACCGTAGTAGGTTTCAGCAGTACCTGTATCTGATGCTTATTTGCTGCTTGACATAATTAGAGCAGAATTTACAATCTTCTATTTTCTAGAGCTGCTTTTCAGCTTCATCTTACTTATGGAAATGGCAATTCTTGTTTCCTTCAGGTCAGTTAAAGATCTATTAAAAGTTCCCTTTTTCTGCTGCCTATATAATGATACTTATTTTTCAGTAAGAGTCTTGAGTCACTGAAGTGACTTCAGCCACTTTTGCAGGAAAGAGAGAAGGAAATGGGTGGCATTGGTAGCACATTCAAGCAAGGTGGAAGCATGTAGATGAGACTTCCCTTCTGTTCATTCACCATCCGTAAATCCTTTATGCAACTGGCAAGATGAGAACTCCTTTATTATATGTCTGTGTTCCAAAATTGGTTGGGACAAGATAGTGATGAATGGATGCCTCAGGGCCCTGATGAAAAGCTATATTTATTGTTTTAAAAAGTCTTTCCCATTTAATGAAAACCAGGCACCACACTAGACGAAGCATGCCCTCAAGATATGCCAATGTACACAAAACTCAGCAAAATCTATGAATCACGTTGCATAAACGGTTACAGATACTGGCACTGCAGTTCTTCACAGACACATGATGGTGATGTTTATAAGCTGTAGGCATTGTGTGGCTTCAGACTTGGTTTAGAAATGATGTGATGCAGGTTTTATTGTTGCAAGGTTTGCAATAAGCAAACGGTATGTGTTGGTGTTGTGTTTGATTATTGATAGTGTGTGTGCCCAAATAGAACTCTCTCTTTGTAAACATTGGCTTCAGTGCCAAATGTTGTGATAAGTGGATTTCTTAAATGAGGTTCTGCCAAGGCTTGTTAGGCTTTGATTAGTCATGTAGATACTGGTCAGCAGTTCTGAGGTACTGCTCTCATCTGGGAAGGGACTACACTTGGATCTGCAGTACAGATGCTACAAAACTTGCCATATGCATAGAATGGGTTTAGAGGCACAATGAAAGATTATTTTGTAATCATCATTTCCCTCACCTATGCTCTGCCTGCAGTTTGTTCTTGTCATTTATTTTGATGTGCTACTCCGTTGCTGTTTTCCAGATGAAACTGACAGGGAGGTGGTTGTTTCCTGAAAGTGTCTTACCCATAGGAGCTGGGAAAAGCTAATGGAAATATTAAATATTCCCAAAGTAAAATAAGCATTTCCTTTAAGACCACATCTAGGTGTGGAACAGCTTTTCTCTCTCATTCTGGCACCACCCTGGAGGCTAGCTGGGGCTAAGTCATCAGGGGAGCTGTTAGCTCTGAAGATCTCAGGTAGGAATGTGACCTGTTGAAGAGTTCAAGTTATTGATGTATCAGTGTGACAGGCTTGTCTGGAGGTATAGCAATGGTGAGGGGCACAGCAAAGAGCTACGTGAAAGCCAAAATAGCTGAGCTGTATGCTACTGAACAGGTCCCGTGGTGCTGAGTGTAGGACCAGTAGCAGTGATGGGGTCTCTGTGGTTTATAAACAGAAATGATGCAGAACAAATGTCATGGTTCATAAACTGCTGCCACCAGATTCCTTGAACATGATGATGAACACAGTATAATTAACTAACATGTACATGAGCCTAAATGAGTTTTATTCTGTGGTATAAAGCTGCAAGTGAAACTCCTCTATGATTTCTGTGTTACCACATCTCTAGGAATGGTACAAGTCCACAGTAAAAGGTCAGCCTTTACTCTGACGTATAAAACATGGAGATAGTTTCTCCAAAGTGGAATTGGAGTGTCTTTGGAGAGGTCGCACTGTAGTGTTTGGAGCAGTTTCAGAGACAGAACAGTTCTTACTCTTTCAGCTTGCGGAGACTGATCATAAATTCCAGAAATGAAGGAGAAACCAGTTCCCTTTAAATTTCAAGCTCTTCCCACAGCTACCCTTTGCAGCCTGGATGAGGTGAGTGTGGGAAGAACGGCCTTTCGCTTTCATTGCAAAAAGGGGAGTAATGACATCTGTGTAACACTGAGTTACTGGTGAGGATTTGGTATTTGGCTACTTGTGCTTGTTAGCATGCCTTTGGGAGGCAAGGAAGCTGGACACATGACTTCTGTGGAATCCATTGGAATCCTTTAACTTAATATTTCATAACACTTCTTTAACTTATGTAGACAGAATCTTATGTGCAGTTTGCATTGCCTGGTGCTGTCAGTCTATACTCATAACATTACAATACAAATGCTGGTAACTTCTCCATGCTGAAGTCTGTAAAAGATGTGGAATTATTCACTGTCCTCTACAAAAGTCTAATGGTGTGGAGAGTGCGATACCTATGTGTAGGTGGTAAATTGAATGTGTCCTGTATTTAAATGGACAGGTCCATAAATATTTTGTTAGTCCATACAGGATTATTTCAAGGGAAAACTAGTGCACCACTGCTGACCAGTTGTGTCCACACCACTGCTCTGCTGACTGGTTGCATAATGACAGCTCCTTGCTTGCTTGAAGCTCCTAAAATGCATCAGACACAGCTAGAAGATGCATGTGGTTGTTCTTTCTGGATAGGTAACTTTGATAGTTGCTGTCAGGATATTTTATGTTAATATTAAGAATCTTGGATTCTCAGCCAATCTAATTACTAAGTTCTGAGCAGCCTCAAGAAGTTTGAGGAACCCTGCTGTGTTTTCTTTTGACCTGGATCATTTCTGGGGATGGGAGTATTTCTGTGGGGTTTTTAACGCTCTGAGGCAACTCTTTGGCCTGTATAAATCAAATATGCATTCTCTGGCACCGAGATGGTGCTTACTGTGTCAAGCAGAAGACTTGCTGAAAACTTCCTCTTTTAAAAGATCAGGCTGCGCATTTTGTCTTCATCCAAGAAGGTGGGAAAGTTCTGTAAGTGAAAGAGTAACAGCACAGATGTTAAATGAAGAGGTATAATATTGAGCAGATAAAGATAGTGTTTTCTTTCTGTTTTCCAATGTTTAAGATGCTCTTTCAAATGGAGATCTTGCTGGATGATGCTGTTTTACCTTAGCATATGTTAATAGCTGCCCTGAACCCACTTATGCTCCTGTGCAAGAAGAGATTTAATGGTGCATAATGAACTTTTGCCAGATGCTTAACAGTGCACAGCCCTTAACAATTTGTACAGGAAAGGTATAAAACCAAAACATTTGGATTTTGGATACAACAGCTCCATCTGACTTGATAAAAATTGATGCAAGAGCGGTTGGTGTAAAATGTAGACTGTTCTGAACTAATATTGACACAGTATATCAAGGTAGTGTGTGTCAGAGTAACACACGAGGTCACGCAGAGTAAACACTGATTTTAAAGGCATTGCAGTTGAACCTATGTTTCTTTGGCTTTTTAGCTTGCCTTGGTATGTGCTGCTCCAAACCCTGGGCTCTGGAGACAGGCTGATGCTGCTAATGTCCTTCAAAGACATCCCTGGAGCTGACAATCACTGTCTTACTGGGAAAACCTAGAGGTCTTGCAGAATGTGGTGCTGTTGGCTGAGGGATTCTCAGTGCCGAGACTGCTGTAGAAAGGATGGCTCTTTAAGCTGAGCTTTAGTAATGTGTGGACTTTGTGTATTCATACCCAGGTGATTTATTGACCGTTAAAGCTGGTCCTGGCATCTGACATGACAGACTAAAACCATATTCTCTAGCTTGCTGTTTTGCTTTCCTTCCTTTCATGCTAGGAAGTGAAAGAACATAAGAAGAAAGAAGGGAAAGCAGAAAGGGGGAGTTCATGGGGTAGTACCATTAAGGCTTTTCGTCTGACTCTCGTTCTTATATTGGCCCAGGTACTACAGTATCATAAGTGGGAATATACTTAGCCTAGCTGTGGTTCCTTGCTTATTGGCATGCTTCAGGAATGTTAGTAGTATTCTGATTTTTCTTTTTTCCCTGATGCTTAAGAATCCTGCATATCTGCAGCTACTACGCATACTTCAAAGAAGCAACACTTCAAAGTGGTGTCCTTATGGATACTGTGACACCAAGCTTGTGCTTCCTTTAGCCTCAAATTTTGTCTTTTTGATTCTGAGCAATGTTCATTTCTGCTAATGAGGGATAGCTGTCAGAGGCTTTACAGAAGTCCTCTGTTGAACCCTGCTTCCCTCTTCTCTTGCTGTCTAAGTTACAACTTCTTATAAAAGTTCATAAGCAGTAATGTGGTTTGGATCCTGAGAGCTAATGAAGGCAAGCAGCCGAGGGACTGCACAGATCTGTTTTCTGTTACTGGATGGTCATGCCTTTATTTTGATGAGCTGCTGTAACCATCCTTCTGTGCTGGTTTGGGCAGTTTTTCTCTCACCCAGTTTCTTGCAATGAGACATTCCAGTGTGTGTTGTCACTGGTCTGCTTGTGCTCAGCCTTTTGCTAAAGACCTCAGGGGTAGCTGGCCAGATATTTCTGGAAAGGAGTTCAAGAAAAGCACAAGGGCCCTTGCAGATGGTGTGTGGACACAGCTCAGTTGCTTTTGTTGCTGTAAGTTATGCTGGTGGTCATCTGTTTTGAAAGAAATATACTTATATGGATCTTTGACTCTAAAGGCTGGAAGTAAAGTATCAGTGATGGTACATCTGTGGTATACAGTTGTGTACAAGCCTGGTAAGACAGTGAACTTGTTTATTTGTACCTATTCTGAGAGGAAAGGAACGTCATTTGGTTTGTAGGCTTGCCAAGAGATGTATGGAACCTGGGAAAACAAGGATGTTGTGATGCTTTTGTGTGCAGTGATGTCTGGGCTGCTTGGCCATGAGAAGAGGAGGTATGGGCAAAGGTTGGAACGATGTGCTGCGTGCTTTTATTTTGGGTGGATGAATAGACAGATGAAAAAGGTTGTCAATGAGAGAACTTCAGGTTTGTTGTTCAGTACATGCCTTTTACTAGGAGCACTGGATGCTTCAGAGACAGTCACTGTGATTGATATAGTAGCAACTATGAAAATACGAAAGTGGAAGGCTTTAAGAGGACAGTACGATATTGATGCCAGGCTGCAATAATGAAGGGTCTACAATAAGATTAGATAAGTGCCTGCTCCCTGTAGCCCCACAGTGCAGCCTCTTGCTGTCTGTTAGCAGAACCTAAACAGTATGGAATAACTGGTCTGTTAGAGTTTGATGGATATATCAGACCTTTTTGTTCAGAATCACTTGTAGTTGTTGTCTCGGCTGTTTCCAAGCTCACTGTGCTGCAGGCAGTTGTAACCAACATCATTCTGGGTGCCATCACTGTGGCACTTTTCTCATGCGCATAGTTTTTGTGGAGCATTTCAATACCAGCTTCTTTATCGACTTGTCTTCTCCAGCACCCTTGTCTTGTGCTGCTGGTGAAGGCCAGTGCTGCCATGCACAGAGCTGGGTAGCGGCGTGATGAGGATTTCCTCTCTGCTGTGTTATCCCACCCCGAGTGTGCTGTTGTCATACAGCACAGAACATCTTTCTGCCTGTATTTGCATAAGCTGCCCCCAGATCCTGTTATCTGTCTACATCTCTGTTATGCTGTCATTCACTGCTGAGTTCTGCCAGCTGGGTTTATCCTTCATATTAGCAAGATGTAACTACTGAATTGGTTTTATACATTTTTCTGTGCGGATTTCTTGCCTTTTATTCCTCACCCTCCGTGTGCAAAATGGACAAATAGCATTGTTGGCAATCTGGAATTTTGCATAGCCACTTACATGTGAGGTCAAATTCACTGTTGTATTTAAAACCAAGCTGAGAAGGTTGGGAAGGAAATGAAATCCTTTAGAGCTTGTTGTTGGAGCAGGTGGACGGTGCCGTATTACTTCGGAAGCATGAAAACCTGGGATATTTATTAGCTTTGCTTAAAGTCTCTACCAGCTTTTCTTTCTAAGGGACTGTATTGCCTTCAGGATGGCAGAGGAAGGGGTGATAGGGCAGTGGGAAGGAATTATTTGCTAGCCTTTTATATTTTACTCAGCAGTGACTTTTTGATAAGGAGAAAAAAAGGCAAGTAGGAAGGGGGTGGTGAATAAAAGAGAAAAGTGGAATAAGGAGAAAGGTGGAAAAGTAAGCTTGGAGGGGAAGAGGTAACACAGGTATTCTTGTCAAGTTAAAGTCAGTCTTTGTTAAAGTACTTTTGTGCTAGATGGAGTTCCTCAACTGCTGGCTGTGTAAAACTGAATAGATTTCCACAAGTTTATGTAAGGCTGCATTTTTAGCTGTTAGTTAGCCTTATGAAGCCATTCTGTTTATGCATATGGTCAGAGAAATGATCTCCTATTTGAAATACCCATGTTATTAAAAGCAGGAAGAGTTTTGTTGTTGTTAGTTCTCATAGAAGCCTTGATATGTTTACTAACAGGAAGAAATGTAACTCTTTTAAAGAAAAACTAGATGCAAGCCATATGTAGTGTGCACGGAAGGAAGCATCTACAATCTGGTTTGAGTAAAGAACTGTTCTGTGATCTCTTTGTAGAGCTGAAGGGAGAAGTATTTTTTCTTTAACGGTTCCCTTGTCCCAGTTTTGTTCTGTGGCTGATTTTTCTCTCCAGATTTGTTAGCTGTTAGGAGATGGTAACAGTGTTTTAAAATGTATTATTCCTCAATGGGAAATACAGCTTCCTCCAAGTTTGAAATGAAACGTCTTGGCAATGCGAGTTAAAATTCAGAAGATGAAATCTAAATATATACCAGCTACACACACACAAATGCTTGGGAATGCTTCATGATTTATAGGGTTACCCTTTGTCTTATTTGCAAACACCCACCCTTAGAGCAGAGCTTCTGTGATTTTGTGTGCTCTGTTCAAAGCCATCTGAAGTCAAGCTCTGCAAGTAAGGAATTCTGTAGGGTTTTTCTCCTACCTCTTATTTCTGTTTTTGTTCCTCTAACGTGGAGATTTTCCTAACTGTGTAAAAAGAAAGACGAGATGAGATTTAATTACTCCACAGCTTCAATAACTCATCTGAGAACAGTGACAGTTAATTGTACTGTACAGTTCATCTGTCTTCATTGGGTCCTGGATTTAAGAGTTCTCAGCCAGATATGGTACATGTGCTTTTCTCCTCCATGTAATCAGGATACCAGTGGTACCAGACGAACTCCAACTCAAGTGATTTTACCCATTCACTATGGGAGGTAACAGTGATGGAGGTAGAGGGGAATACTTAAAAGTCTATGACCTTCTGCTATCCAGGCAGACTGCCTCTGCAGCAGTGAGGGAAGGCACATCCAATGAAAACTGGAAGGGAATGGTGAATATTGAGTGTTGCATTCAAGAGATTATTTTAAACATGATGATAAAGGGAGAATTTCCTGCATTTCCTTTGTGAGACTCCACCACGACTGAGACCTGACCATGTTTACACTTAATGGCCAGCTCACCATCTTTTGCAGAGGTGACTGTATGTGCATTGGGGGTAACCGATGCTTAAATATAGGCTCTCCAGTAGACCTCATAGAGCCTCAAATTGTGCAGCCTGCAAAACATTTTTCTGTGGTGCCCCTGAAGGACCCATTCTGAGAGGCCTGACTTTGCTCAGTTGTGGACGTATATCTGATAACAGGCAGTTCCTGCTATGGAGAGCTTATAGCCTGAACAGTCAAAACTGGTACTGGGCAGATGGGTGGAGAAAACTGAATGATTCACTGATCTGAATGGTTTTGTTTGCATTCTTACCTTTGCATCTCAGGCACCCAGATGTCTATAGTGAGGTGTCTCTGAAGTAAGACATCTGACCCGGGGAATGTTTTTGGGAATGAAGGCATGTACCAGTCTTAAAATGTCCATCATAGTCTTACTGATTATAAGGTTAAAAATATTTGGTGTTCTCCTTAGACTTTAAAAAATATGGCTATGCTGCCTTTCCTTTCAGCTTATTGTAGCTGGGGGCACCTTATTACAAAATGGTAGACCCTATATTTGATTAAAATAATTGAGATAAGGCTGTTTATTCACATAGAAGAGTGATATTGTTTGGTTGCTTTTTCAGTGTTCCAGTTCGAGCTTTGAAATTGGTTGGCCTGGCTTCCTTATCTAGACAGTGAGAAGGTGGTCTGGTCTGTCCCAAGCAATGTATCACTGGGACTTAAGTTTTCCCAGTACAGATTAGGTGAATCATTTGAAAGTGATAATTATTCACTGCTCTTCAAATCCCCCCGCAATATTTGGTTGCTGTAAGGAAAACAGAGAATGAATTTTGTTACCTTCAGTTTGGCTGCTTTAATTCTTGAAAGATTAAATTGGACCAAACAGTAAATTGAAGATTGGATGTACGTACTACTACTGAATGGCAAATCAGTAGCTTCTACAGAAAACAAAGAAAAAATTCTTTGCATTCCCTATATTTCTAAAAGTTGGGAAGTGGATTCGCCTTATCTGCTTTATCTTTCTGAAAAGTAGATGTCTAACTGGTGTTAATCATCTGGGCGATCGGTGATGTCCATCTGAAGAATGTTTAGAGTTAGCCATCTCCAGACAGTGATTCAGTCTTTCTCAGCTAATGATAAAGAGCTTAGGCAACTAGATTATATTAGAGTTAGGTGAGATGGATCCTACTTCATCGCTCTGATGGCATGAACTGGCATTTCTCAGCTTCCATAGACTTAACTGCGAGTGGTGAAAGTTGCAGGGATCATCACTCCTCAGGTGTTATCTCCCTTCCTCCTGCAAAAGCATGCAAGTGGACCTTGGGTACGTGGTTTTTTATCTCATTGTTATGAGCCAGCTGCACCAAAGAAAAGGCAGTGCTAATGGTGTGAAGGACAAGCAAGAGGAAACTGGAGAAGGTTCTGCATGATCCCCACTGTTCTGAATACCATGTGAAAGACAGCACTATCTCTTTTCCTGTGCTAGTTCAGGATTTGATGCTGAGAATGATGGGGGAAAGTTTAATTGAATGTGTGATGGAGAGTGGGAGCCCTCTCAGAAGGGAGAGAGGGGCAAGAGAGAAAAGAGTTGATGAAAAGAAGCTGAAGAAAGAAGCCCAAGCACAGTGTGCTGAGATTGGGTGTGAACACTGGAGAGAAAGATGGGCAATCATGAGGAACAGGGCACGCTGACTGGCATGCATGACTGAAGATTAAGAGCGAAAAATCTGAGGGAGAAAATGGGAACAGCTGAGCAAGGAGATTCTTCCCACAAGGAATAGGATGAAGATCTTAAATTTTATGGTTACTGTATACTGGCTGAAGAGAATGGGTCAGAGATGAGGGGTTTGTGAAGAGCAGGGTTCGTATAGCAAGTCGGACTGGGGGAAGGAGATAGTAATGGGAAAGATGCAGCAGTTTAAAAATAACAAGGTGAACGATAGAGTAGAAGTACAGTTCAGTGGAAGCAGCAGCAAGCTTGCTCTCGCTAGAGCAACCTTCCTCTTCAAAGCCTGGGGTGGGACTTAACGTGCAGAACTTGCTGTTACCACCGGCTGCCTGCCTGTGGACCCTTGACAAGCTGTCCATTGTGTTCTGCCATGCATTGTGGTGGGGTGGGGAATCAGCACTTACAGAGGTTAGAAGGCATTTTGTTTGCTCAGCATTTCAGAGGGATCAGGTTGAATCAAAAGCACCCATTTCTTATGGCTGGCATATTCAGCTTTCCGTTCTGCTTTTTTCTTTGTTGCTTTTTTGTACTAAATAAAAGCTTCATGCAAGTCATTAAATTCAAGGAATATTGTTTATATCAGGAATGTCAACATGGAATTCTCTCTGCCTGTGCATTATAATGCAGTCTTTAATTAGAAGATCATATGCAATTATCCCTCTCTAGTGTGGCAGCCAGAAGAAACAGGACACGTGACTGTGAGATTTCTATTTCTTTCTGCACATCCTTCTCTTATAATAGCCCGTCACCCCTTTAGCCAACTTTTGCTGCATTGACATGGAGCTGGAGGTCTTGGTGACTATAAATTCTGATATTTTCATTAGAATCATGGAACGGTCTTTTAAGAAAGGACCTTAAGATTATGCAGTTCCAACCCCCTGCCATGGGCAGGATCACCTCCCACTACACCATGTCACCCAAGGCTCTGTCCAACCTGGCCTTGAACACTGCCAGGGATGGAGCATTCACACCTTCCCTGGGCAACCCATTCCAGTGCCTCACTACCCTTGCAGTAAAAAACTTCTTCCTTGTATCCAATCTAAACTTCCCCTGTTTAAGTTTAAACCAAGTAGAAGAGAGCATCCTTCTGCTACCATAAAAGGAGATGTTGCAGGCTTAAATCACCTTTTAGGTGGAAAAAAATACCTGCTAAGGAGAGTAACTTTGTAGAAGCACTCCAGAAGTGGGGAAATCTTCAGGCGCAACTCCTGCCTTTTCGAACACATTAACTGCCAAAGTGCAGATGCATGGGATCTTTTGTGGTGTTGTTAATTACAGCACACCTAGAATGCTGACTGCTTGGGGCAAGTCACCACCACCAATATATGATGCGTTTCTGGTTTTCTTAGTATGTGACTTGCAGCTGATCTTCAAAAAGGCGTGCATGCCAACAAATGCAATCATAGATAACTCTTAAACACTAACAGTATAAAGTAGATCTGATGCTGAATACCCCAGAATGTGGGTTCCCTATACTGGGCACCTACAACTTGGGACACTAAATGGGTAGTCTCTGTAGGTAGTGGATGAAACCGTCTTTTCATCTTGCAGAACTGTTGTAAAATACATTTTGTTAATATTAATGAGGCATTTGGATATTATTGTGATGACAGCCACAGAAAGCCCAGGAGGAAATTAATAATTCTGTCTGGAGAGCTGGGCTTCACTGAAGTGCAGCGCATGGAGCACAGGGGCCACATCTGAACTCGGAGAGGAGAACCAGGTCGTGACAAGCACCTTAATAAACACACCCTGTACACTGGATGAAGCTGGCATCTGGCAGAGCAGAAGTGCCATGTTGTCATAGAATCACAGACTGGGTTGTGTTGGATGGGACCTTAAAGCTCCAAACCCCTGCCACGGACAGGGACACCTTCCACTAGAGCACGTTGCTCCGAGCCTCATCCAGCCTGGCCTTGAACACTGCCAGGGATGGGGCAGCCACAGCTTCTCCGGGCACCCTGTGCCAGTGCCTCACCACTCTCAGGGAAGAATTTCTCCCTAATGTCTCATCTCAAGTCTCCCCTCTGGCAGGTTAAAGCCATTCCCCCTTGTCCTGTCCCTACAGGCCCTTCTCCAAAGCCCCTCTCCAGGTTTCTTGTAGCCCCTTTAGGCACTGGAGCTGCTCTAAGGTCTCCCCTTAAGGAGCCTTCTCTTCTCCAGGCTGCCCCAGCCCAGCTCTCTCAGCCTGGCTCCAGAGCAGAGCTGCTCCAGCCATCGCTGCATCCCCATGGCCTCCTCTGGACTCACTCCAGCAGCGCCACGTCCCTCTTGTGCTGTTGCCCCAGAGCTGGATCAGAACTGCAGGGGGGTCCCACCAGAGCGCAGCAGAGCAGGAGAATCCCTTCCCTTGACCTTGTATGTGTCTTGAAGTGGAATGTAGTCCGCATGGGTGGCCATGACTGACGGTACACAGGCAATCTTGGTTTTCTCATGTCTGTCCTTCACAGGCTTGACATTGCACTCAGATTATTCTCTTGTATTATTTATACTCTAATAGCTTTGTGTGTGCATAGATGTGTAATGCTTTATGAACAGTGTATGATAGCTTTGTTTTACACTTGTGGCAAAAATGCTTGCCTACTCTCAAGTCCTTACAAGTAGAATGTTACAATTTGGGCAGAAGGAGGGTAAATTAATGACCTACTGCTAAAGAGTAGGAAGCTGCAATCATGTAATGGACTTTCCTACTTGGTGCTTCTCAGATGAGTAGCTGTAGGACACAGTCCTAGGTGATTAAGCAGTGCTGGTTGATTTTTCTCTATCCCCCTGTTCAGCCATACTGCTGACACTATGTTCTGTTGACTAATGATTTAGAAACCTCCTTGTGTTCCATTAAAAGTTTAATTAGTGACTCAGTAATGAGACAACTTGCTGGGCTGCAGGTATTTTATTGGTTAAAGGTGCAATTTGTTCCCAGCTTCCTTTGGGACTGGTCCTGCCATTGTTTCCTGCTTGTAACTTCTACTGAAGTGAATAGTGGTCTTGTCTTGTGGAGGAGTCGAGGAGAGAATGTATAGTTCTCTTAATTTCTAGTTTGTGATGGATTTTATGGTCAGCCTGGCAAAATAGACTCTGTAGTCAGTCTCCATCTTTATGTCTGTATAGTTTTGGGAGAGGCTGACAAGCTTTTTTTGTATACAAACACATTCCTGTGTGTTCTCTTCCTCAGTGGTTGAGGGTCACTGTGGAAGACAGCCTACTGTCCTCAGAGTACTCAATAACTTGCTATAATGCTATGGGCACCTTAATCATCCAGATACCTGTGGTTCTGCATACTGTAGCAGTCAATCTGTTGCATGCTGGTGCTGTAAGTTAGAAGATTTAGCCTGGAAGCTTGCTCTGAGTCACTTCCCTAATCAGCAGCTCTGTTCAAAATACAAAGGTGCTTGGAGCAGAAATGGACCATCCTGGGAATTCCCACCAGGGCATGGCTTTTTGTCTTGGTTCTCTGGTGTCTAACAAGATTCTGGCTCTGAATGTTTTTTTTCTCCTCGTGGGATCTTATTGCACCTTGCTTCTTAAATACTTCCTTGTCTGATGAAGAGAAATCATTCTGTGACCTTGGAGTTAGAGGGGCTGATATAGAGCATCTCCTCCACCTGGCTGCTTATTTGTTGGCTTGTTATTTGTAAGAAACTTGTATAGAAACTTGTGCCTCAGACAAAAATGGCTTAATCTGATAGTGGGTGTGACAGCTATGGAGAGTTGATACCAAACTTTCTGCCTTCCCTTGATAGCTGCTATTTAGACTTGTTTCCTTTGCAAGCATTTATGCTGCAGTTTACATTTGTAACTCCAGGTGCATAAGCTACACTAGTTGAAGCTGTGATGTGTTGTCCTGGCTAAAGATGTATGACATCTTGTGAGCCAACATGTTCTGAGTCTTACGTAGACTTCAGTGTGAACTAAGCTGGTTAGTTAAAGCATAAGGAAAATCAAAATCAAAGTGTTGCCCAGCCATTTACCTGCATGTTTTGCACTGTCTTTTCTGCAGGAGTCATGTTTGCTCGAGTGCGTTAGCTGGCCTTTTGTACAGCCATGCTTTCAAATTCAAGCCTAGACAAATCTGAATCTAGGTTATGAAGATGGCATCAGAGCTGTCTTGAAGTGCAAGGGGAGGTGTCTGGGAATGCTGACAAACCCCCAGGTTTTAACTGGAAATGGTGAAGGTTATGAAAGAATAAATATTCTTTTTTTACTTGACTCTTCTAATGGGAAAACCTGAAGCTGTGTTGGGATATGCAGACTCAGACAGGAGGGATACATGTGGTGATGTGTGGTGGGATGGTGGGGAGGATGGAGGGACATAGGCAAGATAGTCTTCAAGTATATTATTCCATCTGCTTACATAATTTATTCATGCACTTGTATAATCTTTTTTTCCACTTAACTTGAGGTATACAGTAATTTTCATGTAAACCAAAGGGCAGTGATGTTACACAGGCCATGGTTTGCCTCAGTGTGAGGGAATTGCTCTGGATAGCGATGCTAACGTTTAATAATTAAAATAATTGTTAAAGGAACAGAAACAAATAGAAGGCTTCATGTGTTCAGAAATGTGGAGAGATGAATTGTGAAGATGCCAAGAAGTGAACTTGGATTCCTGCTTGTTGCTTGATGGGCAGCTGGTTGTGAAAACATACAGCAACGCTGTGCTTTGAAGAGTCGGTGAGCAAATGCAGGCCATGGCAGAGAGCTCGGTTCAGCTGTTTCTGAAATTACATAGATACCCTTGATTTGTGCCAGTTAGATTGCTGGTTCCAGGCTTTGGTTAATATCAAAAGTAGCACATGTACTTTGATGTTAGCACTCTTTAATGTCCGAGTTTACATCTTTGTTTCTGTGATTTTTGAAGATAAGACCCAAAAGGAGGGAAGTACGTAGTTCAGTGCAGCTGACAGTGGTAACCTTACTGCTCTGGAAAAGATTTTCTTTTCTAGTCTTTAGAAAGGAGTTGCAACAAGCAAGCCCAATATGTATTCTGCTGTGAGAAGGCTGTGCACTGTCAGTCTTTTTGCCTTGAAACTCCAGCATTTTCTAAGGGGAATTTCTTCTTTACAGCTGGCTGGTTTTGATGTTGCAATTGTGGTGCCTCTAAAAAGGCTAATTGAATTTTATAGAACAGATGTGTTAAATCTCATACTGTCTGTAAGGAGGATATGTTAATACAACAAGTGGAATAGTTGACAACATTGTCATGAATAACTGTAGAAGTACCTTAATGTGTTTGGGCTGCAGGTTATCTTCTGCTGTTTTTTAGAAGGCTGCTGGTAAATGTAGTCCAAAAAATGAGATTAGCATAGAAGTATTATTCTTAATATGAAAGATTAGGCAGTATGGTGAGAGATCTATATTACAGTTTCAGACTATGCTTTCTCTGTAAAGGCAAAAAATGAGTTCTTATTGGTGTGGGCAAGATGAACCTTTTGTTCTTCGCTGGGAAAGAAAGAACATGGCCCCTATTTGGAAATAAGCTTCCCTTAACAGTCTGTAGTGGATGCTGGTAAATCAAGTCCACTGCTGTTATTCAGTTCTTTTCAGGCAGCCATCATTCAGAACTTAACGTAGTTTATAGAGGAAGAGGAGGAAATGGTGTGTGTTGGGTGAGATTTCTCTGCTAATGATCTAATAGGCAGGAGGGTTGAATGGGGTGGGCATCATGAATTTGAGGCAATAAGACTTTAAAGGTTGATTTGTTTCTTCTGATGTTATGTCTCTTTGTTTTTTCCTTTTCCTTCCCTGCTGAGAGAAGCGGTAAATAGTTATTGGTCAATAGTATTTGCGGAAAGTTGTGCAAGTTGTGGACAACTATTTTATGTAATAGAATGGAAGGCACGCTGTGTTCTGCAGAATTGGAACATTTAATATACTGGGTGATTTGTAGGGCAGCTTTGGATTGACTGTTCAACGCATTCTGCTTTCAGATCTAACGATATTTCTGTCTATAAATCAAATGGACTTTGAATCCTTCCATCATTGCTGTGCTTATTTGCTATGTAAAAATGCTGCTTTTCTTAGGAACTCAGTTACTGGTATTTTACCCACTTGGTGAGTGAAGAAGACAGAGTTGTGAGAAGTGGCTTATGGAGGACCAGAAAGATCTTCATGTCCAGAGCCCACCGTGAATTCTCCCATAACAATTTTACTTGTGCAAGAACTTGGAGGTTCAGTCCCTCATGGCAGCTGTGTGTGAAATGCATGAGGTCTTTGTTTTTCAAGAAGAAGCATCTTTTCTGACATCATTTTTGGGGGTTTTGCCTCACTTCTGTTCAATGAAGTGTTGCTGCACCTTTTTATCACACAATTTATTAACAGAAATGGAGGAAAATGGCTTTTTGTTTTGATTCTTCCATGATGGGAAAAAGTCTGTGGCACACTTAGAATTCATAGCAGTATGTTTGAGCCTTACTTTGCCTTTAAAAACAGGCTCCTTTTCCAGTAAAATTTGCTAATTCTCTTTTGTTGTTGGAATACTTTCTGGATTGGAATGGATCCTTCTTTACTGGCTACAGTTCTGCATTCTTTCTCAGCACACAGAAGTGATTATACTCCTGGGCAGTGTGCAATGATTTATTGTTTTAGTTTGCTTGTTTTTATATAGCCAAGTGACCTTTTCAGGTGGTTCCCTTTTCCTTCCCCAGCCTCCTTCCCATACAAATTGTGCTTATGTAATTTTTCGGGGGGAATGAAGCTTAGTTTATTTTTCTATGAAATGAATGTTGCATGCAACCCTAGGTAGCCAAAAATAAGAAGGAAAAAATAAAAAGGAAACAGTGAAATCTCCTTTGCCAGATTGTACATGGACAAAGCCATCAGAACATGATTAACAAGTTAAGAATGCTCTTTTTGAGCTGCTGCAGCTAGCAGTGCAGGAAGAGAAGCTGCTGTTCTAATGAAAGTGTTCTGACTCTTTCTGAGCATGTGAATGCTTTTCTAACTTGGCTGGCTGTCTTATCTCAGGTGCCCATTGTGCACTGATCCATGGAAATCTATAATATTGCTTAAGACAGTTATAAGCACTTAAGTACCTGCATGTGGTTGATTGTTAAAAGCTTGTGGCAATATTCCAATGTCTTCTAAAACCTGTTGTATAGCATTAAAGTTAGAAAGACAAATGCAGAAGTAGTCAAAGTGAAGTCTCAAAGCCAATTTTGCTCAACAGAAAGTATTAACTATTACTTGGTTTAATCCATAAAAGGATGCGTTTGGTGTGCAGTTCCTTCTGCTGTGGGGTTGCGTTGAGAAGCTGGAAAAAGCTGATGTTCTTCAGGCTTTCTTGCCTCTCTCAAATACAGCAGGAGGGGCTGGCAGACTCAGCCAGAGGTTGGAAAGCCTGACCAGAAGCGTGCAGTGAAAGTGAAGGAGGGAGGAGAGAGGCGCTGCTTGTGGCTGGCAGTCGTGTTTTTGATGATGGGAATGGGAAGGTGGTAGGGCAGTGTGCATCTCTGCCAGGGCTTGTGCATCCTCTTTGGTGGAAAGAACTGAGAAGAAAGTGATTGGAGGAGGAAAACTAAGTCGATCAAGCAATTGTTAAGGCCTAAGGAGGGACTTTCCTCTTTTTTTAAAGGAGACATCTCCAGGTAGGAAAGACAGCCTCTGAACTGCAACACTTACTGCATTTGCTTAGTAGTTAAACAGATGGCATCAGGTTTGGGGTTCTCAAGATACCACATTCTTGAAGGAGCAGTGTTGATAAAAGAAGTATTTGAAGGTATCTGTGCATTAGTGACTCTGCAGTTTCTAACACGCCAAGTCCAGAAGCTCATTCAGAGCATAAATCCTGTGGCATTCAGGACTTGAGAGTTTTCTGGGGATGGTTTTTCTTCACTTGAAAACATCCTTTCCTGTTAAGTCTTGCATTTGTTTTGCAGCCGCCTTCTCCTGAATTATTAGGCTATAGATGAGGAATGTGAAAAGTCTCATTTCTGTGTTCAGGTATCCGGCATCCCTGTGTGGACACTTACACGCAGACATCCACGTGTCACACAGAGCTTCCTTTGCAATTGGTTAAATTTCATGGAATGTAAGGTGGAGTTGAATGTGTGAGTGCATGTGACCACATGTGTATATGTCTGTGTATCGAAAAATACATATACATCTGTAGATGAAGAACTTTATATGCCATTCAGATTTTGCCCTGAGACCTTGATGAAATCATTGTTCACAACTGGGATTGCAGCCACCGTAAATCAGGGCAGAGTAACCAGTAACTTATTTTTAAACTGGTATGCTTGGGAGGCCAGAGGTACAGGGCTGTGATGGAAACACTGACTCTTGCTGCAACTGTGCAAAAGGATGCAGCAATAAATAAATCTTGTAATGAAATGGGTGATTATCTGTCATCCAAACTGAAGGGTTGCCATGGCTCTGGGTTGTTTGATTGGCCAATGATTGTGTTTAGCAGTCTGAAACTATGGAAAGAAAAAGGGAAGAAATACAAACTGTATACAACACTAAAGTAACTTTGTTTATTCTGTCAAGGCCAAGGTGCCTGGGCTGTAGATATTAAAGGGATATGGTGCATCAAAGGGTTTATAACACCTCCTTCACTCTTGTGGCTTCTAAGTGTGGCTAATCAAATTTATATCAGACTACAAACAGCTTTGTAAAACACCTTTAAGGCCCAGGGTTGCTGCTGGCTTGGTAGAAAGTGGCAGCTTCACAGTATACGTCCCCCAGTGTCTGAGTGAAATGAGGCAGTTACCCTCGGATAGGCATAAATGCACTATTAGATGGTTGAGAAATACATTGCCCCCCCCAAACCCTCCTGGGAATTTATTGTAGTGCCTTTGATGTAACTAATTAGCCTGCTCAAAGTAAGCAGTGACTAACAGTCTAATAACTGGCTAATGGAAGGAACTTCATAATGTTTTCAAATCAGGATCCTTCTGAGTGTTTTGCAAGAGGCTGAGAAGCTTTTCCCTTCTGAGGAATGGTCGCTGGTAGTCAGATCCTGATGTCCACAGTCGGCTTCTTCTACTTTATATTTGAGCTTCTTGGCTCTTTGAAGAGGCTAGATGCTGGAGAAGAGAATATCCTAGAGATACTCAAAGTGCAAAGCTTGAGTTTTAGCCCTAATCCGAAGATGTGGATCAAGTGTTGTAGTTTGCTGGGGCTGTTGTGCAGTAACTTGCAGTCATTTGCTGGATTTTAAGGTGGAACACTTCCTTTGAAAGGGGAAATCAAAAAGTAAGATTGTTCTTGCAAGAGAGATTTTTCTTCTCATGAGAGTTTCCCAATCATCAAGTAGCAAAATCAAAACATACAATTTACTATAGCAAGAAAGGGAGATGTTTTTGTCTGCCTTGTAGTTCTGCAAATTTAAAAGGGGAAATCACATGCTACATGTTCATTTTGCCAATTAATTTTACCTTCAAATGTTCTCTGCATTAAGGCTTGCTTTTTTTTTTCTTGCCTGTTGAAACTACAAAGCACTTCCAGTGCTAAGAGTCCTTTTCTCATCAAGCTAATGATACAGCATTTCTACATGCTAACAAATACCTCCAGTACATTTTCCAGGCACACACCATTTGTGCCCAAGGGTTGGAGCACTTCAGATGCTGGATGCGAATCCCTCTTGCTCTGCTTTCATGAGTAGTTTCTCTGAATCCCTGGGAATATGGTATGAGTAAAGCAAGCGGGTTTTGGGCCTTGTAGGCTCCATGAAGGTAAACTTAAGTCATGACCTGCTCGGTACCTAGGTTCAGGGTTTAGTGTTTCTCCTGCAGCAGTCAATGCCGTCACTAACACCTAAACCAGAGTGCTGCAGGCTGTGCTTGCACATGGTGTTAAGTATCAGTGCAGTAATCCGCTGTCTGCCATGGGAGAAACACATAGTCGTGAACTTGGGAAGGGAGAAGAGGGCTTTCAGCTGGTTTGATTTAAATAGTTTGTTTTTGTTATTTTAAAGCCTGTGTGGAAACGGGCTGGGAGAGGGCTCATTCAGAAGTGAGGCTCCCACTGCTTCGGAGCCTGACCTCGTGGTTGCTGAGAATCAGTGCCCTCATCAGCTTCCCTGGGACTGCAGCCCCGCAGGCTGGGGTTGGGCATTGCAGGGGCTCATTCTCCGCTGGGCAGCTTTAGGCAAAGTTGGCCAACGGGATACCATGGGAATCTGTTTCACAGCAAGCAGCTTCCACAGCTTGATCTAATGTCCTTGAAGTCAGTGAGATGGCTCAAGTGTCAGGTCAGTAACTTCATGCATATACCCAAATAGTACTGCTTTTTCTTTTCCCCCATGTCCTGTATGATCAATGAGACACAGGATCGGGTGCAAGGCAGCCTGGCGCCGCCTCCTGCTCTCCTTGTATTCCTTCTGAGGGCAAGTCTTGGAACTGACAAGGTTTCCACACACCCTGTGTCCTTGTGTGTGGGTAGCTGTGTCTGCAGCTATTTATTGTGTTCTCCAAGTAGGATTATTTTTTACGTAAGTTAGTTTTTTAGCATCTACCTGTTGGTCTGATGCTGGGGTTTGTTGATGCAGGCTTCCAGTTAAGTTCAGTAGATCTTTGCTTGTATGAAACGTTAAAGGTAGTTTTACTTTACAGAATTTCATTTAAGTCCGTTCAAATTCAGCTGCTTGCGTTCAGTTGGCAGCAGTTGGGGAGGCACCAGGCAGTGTAAATTCGTTGGGATGATCAATAATTTGAGGTTAAGATACTGCTACTAAAAAGGTTGTTTCTGATCTAGATGTCTGAAAAAGCCCACCTGAATTTTAAGCTGCTTCATTACTGTTAGCAGGTTCCCCAGCAGTTTTGGAAGAGTTAAATTCACAGCTGGAAAGGGCTGCAAGCCATTTTCTGCTGATAGCAATACATTGCTGACTCAGCATTAGAGCAGTGCAAGCACTGTACAGGCCCAATCTTGTCTTCTCCATGGGAGCTCTGCCATTGACCCAGAGAAGTGCAGGATCAGGCTCTGTTTTGTAAGTCATGGAAGCTGCATTGATGCATTGTGTTCTGGCTTCCTCTGGACTTCCAAAAAAATGGACTGAATTGAGTTGTGCTGTAGATGCAGCAACAGAACTTATCTGATTTATGGAAAATAATGGGTGTGTGTGGAGTATTATGTAGGTATTGTTGAGACTGGGTCTACTTTTTGCCTCCTTGATAAATCCTTTTTCTTCCAGTGAAAGTTAAAGATGACAAACAAAAGAATGTAACAGGCTTCTGAAACAAACAAAAAAACCCAGGGAAGAGCTGTGTATTCATATTCCAGAGGTCACAAATCAGTTCCTGGAAAATACTATACATACGGTAATGGGAAAATAACTAAGCTGAAAATCCATTGCAAATGGGAATATAAATCTATATGCTTTCAATGGTGAGCTCAGATAATGTATGCTATTTATAAGCACAAAAGTCTTGAATAAGATATGCTTAAGCATTGCAAATAAAGTGAGTGCTGTGCTTGTTATCTAACAGACTTTGTAGCCTCTCATATGGTTGGAGTCTATTTTTAAAGCCAGTTACGAGCATTGTCCTTCATATCTGTTAGTGTCCCCGAAGTGTGTACTTCATGTGCAGTTGCTCCAAATGCAGGAAAATAACAAACTTGGGACCAGGAGTGCCCAATTTAAACTACTGTACCCACCCAAACCAAAACTTTGGTTGCAGCATGCACTGTTTTTGAAGGCAGGCACAGTCCTACAGATGTATTTTCTCCTGCTTTGCGCTTAAGGTGGCCAAAGAGTAGTGATCATCGCGTGTATGAGGGAAGGTGCAGATACATGTGTACAGATGAGATTGGCAGTTGCTCTGTTGCATTGTTTTGAGGAAGAAAATACCAAGTCTCAAACTTAGACCTTCTTAAGCTTAAGTAAGGGAAATTGCTTTCTTACTTGGGTATCTATTCTATTAAGAATCTAAGTAGTCAGTCTTTTTTACATTCCACACACTCCCCCCTTTCCTTCTGCCTCACAGCAACCTAAAATGCTACTTTTCTGGGAAAGACTGATATTCTGACTTCAGTTTTGTAATTTAATGATGGAGAGTTTCCTTAGTAAACCAAATTTAGAGTACTAGAATGCTTATCTTATATCCAGACCTTGAACATAAAAGGCATTTTATACCAGCAATTGTTCATTTAATGAGCAATTGCAGAGTGCAGGACGGTTAAGGGATTGAGCTATATGCACCATTATTGCAAGAAGTATTCTGAAATACCAGAAATAGGACGTAAGCTCTGATCAGGGGGACTGTGAGCACAATTACCTTCTTTTCAAATCCTTCTGTGACACTGCGGGAGGAAAAAGGACTTTGAAACTTGAAAGGAAAGAGCTTGCTTTCAACCTCAAAAGCTAGGAGGAAAGGGCTCTGAAATTTGCTCAGTATTCCCAATTCACCATTAGCCTGTTTCTTCCTTTAGCCTCAAGGCATTCTCCGCTTTTTGAAAAGATGTTAAGAAATTCAGTCACAATAGAGAGCCTAGTTTTGAACATGTTTCACTCGGTCCATTGAGGTCTGGTCTTCAGCCTTTGTGTGGGGTGAATTGAGCTGAGCAGCAAGCTGGTTGGGGAGAGGTGAATGAGCAGTCTCTGTGCAGTCACAAATTCTGGCAAAGAAAAGATTACCCTTTCCTTTATTTTACAATATGCATTCCTGTACAATCCTGCTAGTGGCAATATGCGGAGCTGAGCTTGTGCTTAGGTCAATATGGAGCACTTGGTTTATGGCAACTCTTGTTAAGTTTGTCTTGTAATTGAAGCTGCTGTTGACCTTGCTTGGAGACCATTTGTAAAACCGTTTATTTAGCATAAACTGAAATAATAAACCCTCCTTCTCTTAGGCCGATTGTGATAGGGTGACATTAGTTTGATTTAATGATTAGCCGCCTGACCCCTCAGCTAGAGAGAGCTGCTTGAATAGGGAGAGTTCACTAGGAAGCACACAGGAAGAATACTAATGAGCTTGTTAAATTTAGCATGGCACCAACCACTTTTAATTCCTCTAATGGGAGAAGCACTGCCTCAGAGTGGGGGGGGAAGGGAGAGGGAGAGAGACAGACAGAAAGAGAGGGAGGAATGCCCACGTCCCGGTAGCCAGAGAAACTTGGTCAAGAGAAGAGCTTGGAGGGAGCATCAGCCAGAGTCTCTTGGACTGAGTTGTAAGTACCTTGTCTTTTCTCTTACCTAGCCAAGGTGTGTCGGCAGATTGCTCATGAGACAGTAATAACACTCTCTGAGTTGCTTGCAAGAATGCAGCTCTGAAACTTCATATATGGATAGATTTAACTGGGAGGCATTGGCTTGCTTAAGCAGGGGTCTCTCTGGAGTGTGGTGAGACTGATGGGTTTTTTTGTGTGGTGTATCAATAGACCTCAACTTTTTCAGTTGCTGACTTTAAAAGGTTTAAAGTAAAAAGCTTCTACTTTGTCTTGGTCTACAATAAGAAAAGACAAACCCCAATTCAACAGGGAAGGAAAGTTTAATGGATTTCTGCGTTAGGTTTTGGTCTGTCCCGACTTTTGATTTTCTAGATAAATTAGCTTAGCAATTAAAAGTGTTTGCTGTCCAGTGTGAGGTTTCTGGAAAAGCTTGTTGATTAAATGAGCCGTTTCTTGGTGCTCAGCACTTGTGATAAGAACTGCTTCTGATCAGAAGAGCAGGACTAAACTGGGTATTTCTTAGTGGATGGAGCATCTTGGATTAACGCGATCGCTCCAGACTGGGCACTTGTAACGTGTGTCTTGCCACTGCCTTGTTAACACAGCATAGGGTGTACGTGAAGAAAGAGAAGCTTATGCAGATTGCTCTTGGGGCCTGATTACTCTTTTCTTTTCTGGTTTAACCCCTCTTACACCCTCACGAAGTGGAATGAACTATGCTGGAGTTGGTGGGATCACACCAGCAGGAAGCAGATGGAGATACGAGGGAGGATCAGGTCCTTTAACTTGGGCATTTTTCTCTCTGCGAGGCTTTAATAAATAGGATGTTTCTTTTGACCCTAAAGCTGGCCACTTCTAAAATGTGAGCAGAGAGCAGTAACAGTTGTGTATTTGGCCGTAAGCCCCTTTTGGCAGATGCTGCTGGAGAAGCGGGCTGTTTGCTGATGCTTTTGCTGCAGAGTCCCACTTGTTGCCATGGTGGGCGGTATGTTTCTGTCAATTATTTGGCCTGGTGCAGCTCGCCCGCACTTACTCTGAAAACTCTATTGAATGGTTCAGCTGAAACAGAACAAGATTAGACAGTCTGTGCCTTTTGGCGCGCTGGAGTGGCTCGCCTGCCCTGGGGAGAGTCGGCAGCGTTAGTTACTGCAGGAGGAGTTTCTGCAAACCGCTTGCCTGTTCGTGCCCTGGAGCATGGGTGCTGTCAGGTTTCTCTATCAAAAGCAGCTCAGCAGTGTGGAGCATGAAGTTAGTGAAGTGTTTTGGCTATTGAATATACTTTCTTATTGCACAGGTAGTCCTGTTTACTGAAATCCTGCTGGGGGAGTTTTAAGAAGGCAAACAAACACGGTTTCACTTCTAACATCACACACCGGTAATTTCTCAATGGGGAGAGAGTTGGTTGATGCAGATGTAAAAGTACTGCTTTTTTATTCGTTTTTTGGGGTTTTTTTTAACTCGAGGAACCAAAAAAGAAAAAAAAAGCTGATTAAAACAAGCCACATTTTTCCTTCAGTTTCAAAGTTCCTGAAAGCAGGTTTCGAATTTCATTCAGCAATTTGGAAAATGAGCTTGTTCCATAGCAGTCGCTACCTTGATTCATTACACATGCATGTTTCGTGGAGGAAAGAATAAAAGTGGAGCCTGCAGACAGACGTCAGCTTCTTGTTGTATCCCAGGATGGCAGTTTTAACAAATACTATCTTTATATGGAAGAGTAAGAGAGCTGAAATCCTATCTGACCCTTGGATTGATTATACAGCCCCACAAATCACTCCAGCTTGCTGCTTTCCATGCTGTGGTAGCACAGGTTAGTTTGCTCTGCTTGAGGGTCTGTCAGGATTTCAAATGGAGTATAATCCCCTATTTTTACAGGAGTTTACATCTCATCAGTGCAAGTTCACTCTAGGTTGAAATTTACCATAAAAGACTCTGGCTAGAGAGAAACGTGATGGAAAATACGACTTTGGGGTGTTTTATTTTCTTCATTTTCAGTTATACAAGCAGCTTTCTAAAAACCTCATATAATTTTTTAAGTTTTTAAACTCCCTTCTTGCAGTTCGCCAACTAAAACCAGCTTTGGTGTAAAAACTTGAAACCTTAAACCCTGCTAATCCAGAGCAGGAACCGGTGCCTGTGCATATTAGTAAAAAGTAGAAAAGGGCAAAGGGTTTAAACTCTGCAGTGGTGTTGTCCATTTCCATTAACTCTTTCTCCTCAGACCCAAGCCTGAAAAAGCTCTGTGTGGAGAATTACTGCTGGCTGTTAAAGGAATTCAGTCCCTGGAAGATGCTGATAAGTCAGCAGACCCTGGTTGCTGTAATACTTGGAGATAGGAAAATAATTAAGCACTCAATAGGCTACACTGCTGGGTTTTCTTGTTGTAGGTACTTGGGAGGAAAGGGGGCAGGGAGAAGCCTACTGAGCGCTGCATTCAAAGGAATGGCGTAGCTAGTTTGTGCATATAATGGCCAAAATTCAGCTCCAGGTATCTTAAGTACAGAGCCTGGTTCTAATCTAATTCATATGAAGGCAAATAGGTTGAGTTAGGCTGGTGTCAGGCTTGATGAAAGTAGTCTGCTGGTGAATTGCTGGCTGGCGCTTTCGGTGCGTGAATGAGTGCGCCAGGGCAAGGTACAAGTGAGAAGTTAGCCCTGACCTCCGACAACTCAAGTGCAATCTTGGCACCATTGTCAATGATCCTTCCTTGCCTGTGTGTTGTAGAGTAGGTGTACCTTAGCTTTATTTCCTAAGGGCGTTTTCATTTCCTTTTTAGTTAGCTATTTTTGTGCCTGGTGTTTAATAACGTGAGGTTCCTCGTGTACTTCTAGAACTGCCGAGCAACTTCTGAAGCTGAGCGTATGTACCAGTACTACTTCAAGATGTATTGGTGTGCACCCACATGTGAGGCGTGGTTGACTTGGACAGAGCTGTACCCAGAGCATGTCTGGTATCAGCCAAGGGTTACAGCCAGCAATCATGCTTTGTTTAGAGAAAGGTCTCTGTATTTCAAAGCAATAATGCAACTGAAGGAGAGCATCTACTGTAGAGCTGAAAAAACCCCTCTGGCATGTGTAAAATATACCCAGGAATATGCATCTGGCTTTTGAGGAACAGAACTACTTGGCTTGATTTCTGAAGGGTACATGTGGTCCTCGGGTTAAAATTCCTGTGGGAGCAGAGGGTTGGTTCATCTCCTGGTCCTGGGGCTGTCTGCAAGGGAAGGCTGGTAGAGCTATCCTCAGGAGGCCTTTTTCCCCTACAAGTGGTACTATAGGCTTGCTCCAGACACGCTTGAGTTTGACCCTGCTAATTATTCCCCCACCTTTTGCCTTTGTTCATTTGAACAAGAACTTGGGGATTTGTTTGTGTGGATATGGGGAAAAAGCAGGATGGAGAGCATGCTCCCACCAACTGGCACACTGGTCCATGTGCTGACCC
The DNA here is from genome assembly GCA_009867235.2 of Psittacus erithacus. NCBI lineage: Eukaryota > Metazoa > Chordata > Aves > Psittaciformes > Psittacidae > Psittacus > Psittacus erithacus. Next base: position 37,893 of record WYDI02015490.1, read on the forward strand.
TGTTAGAGCGGGTGGCCTCACTTGGGCCTGCCTGATGCTGCTGGTGCTGTATCTTAAACAATTTTATTGTTGCCTACCTTCCTTCTGATCGCTGCTAACCTTCCTGCAAGGCTCTAGCCTCTCACATGAGCAAACCTCAGGCACTGGAGCTGGGCTGCAGAGCAGCGGTGGGTGGCTGGGTTTGATTTAGACCCTGCTGTTGGGGTTCATCTTCTTCTCGTCGTGACAAATTGTTTCTTGCCTCCCCATCAGGCAGCCCAAACTCTCAGCCTCCTTGTCCCAGAGGCAAGAAAACAGCAAGCCTGTGTCTTCCCTTGCACAATTGATAGCCCTGCCGGTAGAAGCATCGGCGCATGGGTGACGATGATCTACTGCCCAGCAGCCACTCGCTTGGAGCGGGCAGCCTTCCCCAGAGCATCCCTCATAGCCACATGTGCACCTACTGTCACCAACTTGCACTGTGAGGAGGGGGTGGTGAAGAGGAGGGCAGGGGAAGAACTTTTCTTTATTCTGTTAGCTATAAATGGGCTAAAAGTGCGTATCTCTCTTCCCCCTTCCCTTCTTTCTTTCTTCTCCCTCTTTTTTTGCAGAGGATGAAAGTCCTGGGCAGACCTATCACAGAGAAAGAAGGAACGCGATCACAATGCAGCCGCAGGGTGGGCAAGGCCTCGGCAAGATCAGTGAAGAGCCTTCCACGTCGAGTGAGGAAAGGGCCTCATTAATCAAGAAAGAGATCCATGGATCTATATCGCACCTTCCCGAACCTTCTGTACCTTACCGCGGGACGCTGTTTACCATGGACCCCCGAAACGGTTACATGGACCCTCATTACCGTGAGTATCAAGCGCTGGTTCATTTGGGGATGCAAAGTTGGAAGGCTCTCAAGGCTGTCAAATGTAATGTGATTTCTATTTGTCGCCTTGCATTGTCCCCAGGGAGGACTGCCTTGTCTAGGGGGGAAGCTTGAGGTAAATACAGTCTTCACTATGAAGCTATAAACCAGGGTGCAGTATTGCACCTTGAAATTACCACAGGCCTCTGCAAAACAACTTCCACAGGACATCTCATCTGTTGCTAATCCTCCTCAGCCATCCAGTGCTGTGTTTGCCCCACTCCTTAATACAGGAAGGAGGAGGGGAGGAAGACTCATTAAAGAAAGCACAGAAGGAAAATGAAACAGGCCTTAAAATCCCTCTTTTAAAATAACGTTCAAGTATGGTATTCAGAGGAAGGACTGTGCCTTGTGCAATGAGGAATTGCAGGGGGGTGTGACCTGGAAGGCTTGTTGCTGTGTTTTGGGAGGCTTTGTTTCAGAGGCTTTTTAGGGATTTGTGTATGTTTGACTCTGTGGGCTCAGGGAGTGGTTTTGCTGTTTTCTTCCCTGAAGTTTTAAGGGCAGGAAAAAAAGGCAAATGTTTTCAACTTCTGAATTCCTGCTCAGGCATTAATAAAGAAGTAAGAAATTAACTGACACTTGAACACAGATGTGGAATGGATTTCTCCACAGGCAAAATAGGAGGGAGTTAAGCAATTTTTTTTTTTTCATCTGCTTCTAGTTTACAAAAAAAGAAAGGAAAAAAAAAAAACCCATTTAGTTGTGTAGTAATGAAGTACATCTTGAGGTGTCAAGGCTTGTGCCTTTTGATTATAGATTTATCACCCAGTCAGGACACAGATTTGCCATTTAACCTTCCAGTCTCCAGTTCCAGATGATAGGCTTAAGACCCACAAAGAGGGGCCAGTCTGTGTTGGGTATTTTTTTCCTTCCACATCATTCAGAAATCTGAGTGTTTTAAGGCAAAAGGTCATTAGCCAGATGACTGATTAGTGAGGACAGCTGATTAGTGCATGGTTTTTTGCTAAGGAAAGTGCCAGGGATAAAAGCTAATTTTATCCCTTCATTAGTTGGGCTAGCAGCAAAGGGGAATGTTCACTCATCAGGGTGCAGATCAAAGTACGTCTTGCACAACCTTAAGTCTCACCAACCTCCTTTAAAAAGAAAAAAAAAGCCTGATTGTTAATAAGGATGGAGGTATTATGAGAAAAGGAACACTTGTTGTCTTTGTAGTTTAGATCAGTATTTAGGGGAAAAGTTTGCAGTTAAGCTTTTGAGCTCTCTTTCAGTGTAGGCAGTTGGTTTCTGTGCACCCTCCTGCTTTCCCACACAGCCCTGCTCAAACCCTCTGGGGGAGTTACTCATGTCTCTGCTGAGGAGGATGTGCTGCAGCGCACCAGCAGCAGACTCCTCTGCCAGAGAGAGGAGTGGATGTGCAGAGTAAAGGACCGCTCATGAGCAGCAAGCATGTAGAGAAGTGTGAGCTTGTGGGTTGGAAACGCCATTTGTAGCTTACAGTTTTTTAATGCAATCCCCAGATCTGACTTAAAGTAAAATATGACTTATTAGGGAAGCCAAATAGCTTCTCCGTGCAGGTGGGGAGAGATGAAATGTGTGACAAATACAATCTCCCAAATAAGCAGCAAACCTGATGCTGGATTTAGTGGTAACGACTGCTGCTTTGACCATCTGACTAGCTGCCACCTCACCCCTTAAATCTAGTTCAAGATGTTATTGATACTACTGAAAATTCAGACTGGACCAGTCAGAATGAGTCTGAGTGGTTTGCATTTAGGTTTTTTGTTACACTGAGTTTGAGAGTTCTCAATTTAATGAAGCTACTACATCTGTATAGTGACCAGTAACACTGGCTGGTTGGGATATGTGGGCTCCTAGAAAAACATTGATGTCAGAAGTTGGGAGAGCAGCAGAAGTTACAACAGCAGAGAAACAGGAGATGAATTAATTTTAAATGAGCAACATGATGTTAAAGCAGCAGGCTAGGTCAGAAAACATCAGATGGGCAGACCTGTTTCACCACTGCTGTTGTGAGATGGACACTGCTACTCAGTGATTTATAAAAATCCCTCTAGCTATTAATGTCATCTAAAGAGCCATCATGCTTTTATTTACCTTTAATAGATGTGATACAGAAGGACAACTGAAGAGACAAATGGCTAGTTAGATTTATAGGAAAGCAGACAGGCTCACTGAAATTTTCATAGTGGTTATATCATTTATATATGTAAGACATGCTTTCATCCAAGTGGTGACTGTATTCAGGCTGACAGTTATAGTGGTCCGTATGAAGAAGGCTGAATAATGTAAACACATCCCAGTCCCACCGTAGCAACAGGTGAAGAACCAGTAAGTCTATTGTTCCCTTCCTTAGTTTCTTGCCAGTTTTGCTGTGCATATGGATAGAAAACACTGTTTTAATTCAACACAGTCAGATATGTAAACACTCACAGTAATTTCTTAGTTTCTGTGTGGTTGGAAAATGCAGACTTTTCAAGATGCCTAATTTGTGCTTCTATTTATACCCACTTTGTATTTAAAAGTGTGGGCAGGCTTCCTGTAAGACAGGAAAAGGGAAAATAATTTTTTTGAAGAAAGACATCTGTATATTTTTATGGCAAGAAAAGAAAAAAGAGCATTTAAGTCAATTGTGTGTGGAAGGCATGTCCCCTCCAGGAGCTGCAGTTATTAGAAACAACCCGAATGCTTTGCAGTTCTACATGTAAATACGTGTGCCTCTTTGTGCATTGCAGGATTTGTTTTGTTCTCATTTTTCTTCCCTAATTAAAATGACTGTTGTAAAAGTTGGAAATAATAGTTCCCATATATGTGGAATAAATACCTCATTGAGGGGAAGTTTGCTCTCCTGCAGAGTGCGGGTGGGGATAATGGTTGTGTTTCAAGTGGACCAGCTTTTCAGACAGCTGAGATGAAACATGCCATAGAGCTGGCAGCCCTTCTGCACTGCCAGAGAAACCCCTCAACCATTTAGCAGCAGAGGAAAAGAGCGTGGCCTCGTGCTCAGCTCACGGCCCTCTATCCTCGAGGAGTAAGAGGGCAAACATACAGGCCTGAACCAGAAAGCTTTATTTTCTGTCTTTTTTGTTATGTATTTCTTAATCACCATTTAAACAAAGTGTGGAGGTCTTGGGTTTGGGGTTGTTTTAAACTTTTTATGAACTTTTTTCTGTTTAAAAGCTTTAGGGCAGATGACAAAAATGCTGGCGTTTCCCTTCAAGTGTTGTGCCTTTTCCTCATTGAAGAGAGCAGGGTCCCTGAGCTTAATCACAGTGTTTCTTAAATAAATTTAAACCCATGTGTTTCCCAAACACTGACTGCAGTGGTTGTTGGAGCCCCTTGTTAGTGTAGATTCTGTCTTTAGGTGGGGCTGAGGCAGGGATGGTGGGGATAGCAATTTCTCTTTGTTACGCTCTTTCCCAGTTTTAATTCTCATGCAGATTTATGGAAGTGCTAAGGCTGCCTGTCTTGCAAGTCATTCCTCATGGAAAAAATGAATCATTCCTGATGTAAACACTTTGATTTAAAACATACTGCTGGTATGCTTCCCTGGGTTTCACAGCTCATCTGAAAGAATTGTTCGTACCTAATTAGTAAAGCCTGAAGAATTATCTTAAGTAAAAAGCAGTGACAGTTCAGTTGGCTCTGATCTAACAATCTGTATATACAGGAACGGCCCTGGCAGGATTCTTTTTCTGGGACATTGCTTCATCTCCAAAAGGTTTCACTGAATGTATCTGAAAGCAGGAACTCCTTTTTTTCCCTCTTTTTTTCCTTTTACCTCCTTACCAGGGCTGCTGGTATTCTGCTGCCTTTGAAGCTTCTGTGTCCTGGGAAGTGGGAACTGCTTATTGCACGTTTCGTAGGATTAACCCTCCTAAGGTATTGACTGCCCTCAGTTCCCACTGAATGTCCCTGGACTTGAGTTTTTTAAGGATCGAGCTCTGCATAACTGCCTGGGTTAGATTACCCAGTGTTAGTGTCATCTCAGAACCAATTTGCAACATGAGCAAAAGACCACAGCGAGGAAAATCCAGCGCAGATTTACGAGGTGCACTTGTTTATTTACTGAGTTTTAATTTCTGCTGACAAGAACGCCTTTTCTTTCATCTCCCCATAGAAGAGGAAAGGCAGAAGAAATGAGATTCTGTTTCTGCAAACGCAAACAGGTAGCTGGAAACACTGTCTTAAAATGCAGTAATAAAAAAGCAATGGCTTTTCATGGCAATGGCACTTGAACCAGGAGGCCAGCTATGACAATGAGAGCAGTTCAGGTGAGAGCTCACAGATACTGGCCCTCATTTGCTTTGTAGAGGGGGGAGCTGGTGGCCTCCCTTGTCTCCCTGGTACGTTTTGGAACTCCAGGGGTACAACTGGAGTGTCCCAGGATGGGCATTTAACTTGCCTATAGCTTCTCAGTGTCATTGGGCGGTATGAGCCTGGGACAGCTTTTAGCAGAGAGTTTACCTCCAGCCTTGTTGGAGAGCAGTGGGAGAGTGTCAGTAAGGAATCCTTGTAGAGATTTAGGGCTGGGGTCTTTAGAGACATTTAGGGGCTTTCCAGTTTCAAAGTGAGCTTGGCCTCTTAATACCTCTGAAAATCTGAGTCCTAATTCTTAGCTCTTTCCGCAGCCTTTTGCAGGGGAGGAGCTTAAGTGCTCTAGTAACAAAACTCTCCACTGACAGTGATTTATGGGGTGGGTTCCAAATGTTGTTATGGAGGGGTAGTTGAAAAAAGGGAAGTCTAAAGCTTTTAATAAAGCTCACAGGAAAAACAAAAAGCCTGTAGTATAAAAGTGAATGTCAGATTACTGGTGTCAGCTGAGCAACTGAAATGGTGGTCTTTAAGAAAAGTCAGTGTGTTTGCATGAAAGATTTTGGGATAAAAATCTAAAATACAATAGTATCTCTGAGTAGCCTGCAACAAAAAAATGTTACTGTTCTCAAAATCAAATTTAGAGTCAGAGGCAACTTCAGTTTGAAATTCAGGAAGGTGCTGCGGACCTTATAAGCTTAGCAGCTTATAAATGGAAAAACCTTCTCCAAGATGCTTCCCAAACCTCCTGGGTTGTGTTTAGGAAGTTCTGCTCATTATAAATATTCCTGCCTATTTCTCTGAAGGAATTTTGTGGCATAAACAGTCTTGTGAGAGCCCTGCAGTTGCTGCCCCTGTATGAATCTCTCACTTGAAAGTAACAATTACACCCGTAGATTTACACCTAGAAGGAGCGCATTGAGGCAACCTTTCTTCTCCCTGGTTTTCTCTTTCGTCAGTATGAGACAGGCTGCAGAGCTGCCAACATCTGTAAGGCCTTGATATGTGATGTGGTTGAGAAGCTGAAATGTGATCTTTACTTTGTTTTGGTTTTAAGTTTAGGTGAATACATACCTTTGAATATTGACTTTTTTCTTGTTGTTACCAGTAGTATTAATTTCAGCTGGAAACTACAGGCAATGATACAGAAAGAGGTGATCCTGTTTGTGTGGAGGACAGAATTAGGGTATTTATGATGTCTCCTATGGCCCTATAATTCTCCTGGACTTCAAAATTTTCATGTCCTGAGGATCCCATTAAAAGAAAATGAACCCTCTAAGGAGAATTTACCTGCCAGGCACTACCAGGTATGGAGCCTTCTGAGAAGCAGGTGGATTCTGTTAATCTCTCTTTTTTGGGTTGTTCAGGTGCATGTAAGGTGTTGGGTGAGGTTTTATCTTTATCTTCCCTGTTCCTAAAAAAAGAAAAAATAAATGCAAACCCCCTCTTTCACATATTTGATTTGGTTTGTCACTTAAACTCATTTTAGATGCTTTACAGTATGTGTTTGTTGTATACTGCCTGCATGGAAGGAGACAGAATACATTGCTCAGAGCCATAGAATCATAGTTAAGAATGAGGGGAGGGGGGGGAAGCAAGAAATAATGTAATCTATTTCTAGCCTCAAGGCAGATCAGCTGTCCCTAAATCAGGAGAGAATGAAAAGCTGCTTCAGAGTTGCTGTGTCCCTTGATACGTGGGCCTTTCTGTCTTTAAGAGCCTTGCGATAAGATCTGTAGTGGATTTGGATTGATTGTTGTGGCCCTACATGGTAACTTCCATAGCATCAGCAGCTGGAAGGTACGGAAAAAGATAAAATTAGAAGCCATAAAAGTCTGAGTTGAGAAGTTTGGATAAATTTATTCTTCCCTCCTAGAGATCTGCTGGCATACAGATGGGGTACTTCCCATTGCTGTACATCAAAACCCCCAGCTTGACACATAACCGTGGTGCTCATTACTACCATTTCAACTAGCAAGATCATTAGTTTCCTTCTTTTTATTAGTTATTAGGGTGATCTTTGTGCTGTTGAGGCTGTGTAGCGCAAGTGGTTAGCCAAGTATGGCAAGTATGTAGAGAATTAGAGGCCAAAGGAAGATAAACATCATTTGTTGCAAATCTTGAAGCAACCCATAATGCCTGAAGTTGCTGTCTGTTAGTCAGCTTTTTATGAGTGCTTTGCCCTGTGAGCATTTCTTGGCGAAAGGGATGGGGTTTGAAAAGCAGCCTCTTTGACTTGGCTGCTTAGAACTTTGAGAAGGGTTAGGCAGAACTCAGCCTCATGCAGCTTTTGGTGTCAGATGTGCTCCCTCCATCTATAAAGAGTTTTGTGACTGTAGCAACTTTATGGCAAAGCATGGAGAGCACATGAACCAGGTGCTAGTTCAGTGATCATGATTTTCATCAAGAACTAAAGTAGATTCTCCTGGGATGGTGAGTACAAGCTATGTACTTAACTGTTGGTCAGTGCTTTACACTGCCCAGGAGATCGTTCTCTTGCATTGGTGGCCTTCCATGTGGTCAGTGCTATAGGAGGAATTCAGTTGCCTAACCAATGCCATTTTCATGCCTGATAGGATCCTAGCTGGTCTGGCTGCCAGCCTAGGAAGACCCGTCTTCAGTACATCCTGTGTTGTATCCGTCAACTCTGTATGAACATCTTGGGTGTACATAGTCCCATCTTAGACCTCTAAAGTATCGAAGATCTCATTATAAGGCTGAATCCTCCTCAATCTTGTAATGAGGTGTTTCACTCACCATATCCAAATGTGGGAAACAAGCATTTAAATTTGGTTCTTTTTATCCTCATCTCCACTGCCATCATCCAGCTCTTGTGAAGAAATCTACAGCAATAATTGGATTGCAGAGTAAGTAATATCTGCAGGGTGCTCCTCCATCATGGCAGGGGGTTGAAACTAGATGATCTTTAAGTCCTTTCCAACCCAGAATGTTCTGTGATTCCATTATCCAAATTTCCTTGCGTCCTGGGTGCTTGTCACTGACATGTGGATGTGCACTACCCTTCCTCTGCCAAAATGAGTGGACACTGGAGGGGAGGGTGTTGTGTTCCAGAGGATGCCTCAGGCCAGGTAGTGGGGACAGTGGCAGCATTGGGGCACCATGGGCCTGCTTTTCCTGTGGTGTGGGCTTGCTAAGGGAGGTTTTGAACTGGCAGCGTGGTTCCAGTTGGCAAGGTGCAGCTTCAAGATTGTCCCACTGAAGTCTCTCAGTAGCATCTTCAGCCTCTGGCTGGAGTCTAAGGTTGAGCAGGCCTTTACTTTTAAGACAGTTTCAATGCCTTGATTGCTGAACCAGTTTCAGGGTCACTAGCGGATGCAGCTTTATTCCTATTGATTGAGCTCAGTACTTGGAAGGAGAGCCTCTTAGCCTCTGCTTCCTTTTATTCACACCTAGCAACCCAATTAGCTTCCTCATAGCCTGGCTTTTGGGTAGTTTAAACAGTACTCTTGAAACTCGTACTAATTACTTGCAACTTGGGCTCTTGAGCTTGCTCAGAGGGTCATATCTGAGTTTGGAGATCATGTCAGGAACACGCGCCCCTTCGGAGTCATATGTGTGTGTGTGTATATATATATATGATACCTTTATCTGTGATCATATAACTTACAGCTACAGCAGCAACCACCAGCGTGGGTAACCTGTACACTGCTAAACACCAGTGTTATTGGTAGCTGTATTTTAAAGAGTACTGCTGTATTGATGTGTGGTCATCAGCATGTGAGGTGGTGGTCAGTACACAGCAGCAGGAAAGACAGTTAAGTGCATGGGAGTGTGTATGCGCACAGGCTTGTACATCGTCTTTGTACTACCTTTTAAAAATGAATAAGAGAGGGGAAGAGAACGTCTTGTATTGTCTCTCAGGATTTGTCTTGCTGAGATTTTTGAGTTCAGCACAGATAACTCTCCAGATATCAGAATCACTTTCTAATCCAAATTACGCTTGGTTTTGGCTTCGCACTGAGTAGAGGAGCTGTAAGCTTGCCCCACTGCTCATTCTGGTTTCCTTTTCACATTCAGTGCTGCCCTGAGCCATCATTTTCCCCAACAGCCAAACAGAGCTGATCCAGAACCCAGTGAGTTCAATGAATCAACAGCTGCTGGCTTCAGTGAACTTTGGAGTAATCCCCAGTTGCCTTATATTCTGCCCTTTAATCTTACCTGCTCCTTGTGCTAGTTGTAATTTAAAATCATAATTCCCAAGGATTCATGTTACCATTTTGCAAATGAATGTTATTCCTCTATCTACAGTCCCCTGTTGAAGTAGCTTATGGTAGCAGGCTGAAAGTACTGGCATGTGACATACTTGTCAATAAATGGCTGATTATGGTAACGGCTGAGTGTAACACCATACCAAGTGTTGAAGCAAATAACTAATGAGGTAGAATGTTTTGGAATAAGTTCCATTCCAGTGTGTCGAACTCCTTAGCATAAAAAGGTACTGCATTTGATTTGTATGATTTCTCACCAACCTGCCTACTGATATTGCTGCTGAAAGGCTCCAGCTTTGGCTTTGACTTCTGTTAGATGTAGTTGCTGAAATGCAATTGGGTTACTTGGGTGAATTGGGTTTGTTGGATCAAGGCCTGTGTTTTGTACAAACAGCGGCTGCTTATTTTACCGGGATGTACCAGCATGGTACAGTGATAGGAAGCTGTTGGCACCAAAACCATGTTTCATGCTGGACGGTATTTGAGTTGGCATCAAGGCCAGTGATCTACAGTGCTTGTAACAATAAATTGGAGCCAGACATCAAAACCATAAATTGCTGCTATGACGTGAGTGGGATTTTTTCTCTTTCAAGTAGAAGGGAGAAGAGCAGCAGTGGTCATATATCACTGGCTAATCACTGAGCTGCCCAGTGCTTAGGATGTTCGATTTGGAAAGTCTGATGTATGGCCTGCTCATATATGCCTCTGCATTGCCTGAGACTGGTGCTGACCACCGTCTGTGCTTATTTTCACTCTCAGATTTTCAGTTTTTCTTGATTTGTCAACTTCATTTTAATTTAAACAAGCTTGTAGGCAGATAAAGACAGCTAAAGGAAACCCCTTATACATGAAGACCAAAGTCCTGATCTGGCTTTGTCAGCTGCCATGCAAAAAAACCCCACAAAACCTGAATGAAACCTAACATGCTGGCCTGTGCAAGTGTTTCTGTGTTCTTGTGAGGAAATGCACATATCTTCAAAGGCAGTAGTTACTTATCTTGTGCATCGCAGATTAACACACATCCTATGTTTAGTAGTGCTTTTATCCTCTGTACATTATAACGCAGAGAGGCAGATTGAGAACAAAGCCTGCTGTGGTGGTCCTCCCATAGATGTTAGTATTGGGTGTATACCACCCAAAAAGGTGGTCTATACAGACGGGGTTTGCTGCAGCCTTTCCTTGCCTGTGTGTAATGATGAGAGGGTAAGTGTCCGGCTCAGCTGTTTGATGCAGAATGTCGCCTTTTACATGGCTGATGGAATTCTCCTGGCTGTTACTTCCCAGGCAGCTTCCAGAGCAGAATGTGCTTTCTCTTTCCTGCTTCCATCCTGCTGCATAGTACTTCCATGAGTCCCACCTAAATGCAGCTAATGATACCCTTATATTTTGTTAGTGCATGGAACTGAGGTGCTGCTGGCAAACAATGTCCTCTTCAGCCTAACTATCCTTTGCTTCCTGTTCTTCTGGCAGTGCCATGTCCTTATAAGAAAAGGACTTGAAAACTGGTCCAGAATTAAGCGCAACAGTGGGGAAACCAGAGGTGGGACCCATAGCACCATTTCTCCTCAGCCCAGCCTTTTTAGGACTGTGGTGACTCGTGTATTGTGACTTGCAGCTGTCAGACTAAAACTTGGTGACAGCCCCTTGAGCCCATCTTGAGCTCTGTCTCTGGCTGATGCCTACTAGAAATATGTATCACCAGGATGGTGGGAGCATGATTGCCAGCATATTGCTGCTTACAGACGCATGTGATATCCAGGGTAAAAGCCCTTTGTGTGAGCTGAGTGTATACTTTAAGTTAGTGTGTCTTAGGTAGAGAGACCTGATTGCTGCTATTTTACTTGAACTGGCCAACTGTTTTTGTTTTAATCTAGGATGGATTTGGCACTGTTACAGTATGCTGGACACTGGTATTCTAGGGTATTTGTGTGCAATATGGGATGCATGCATACCCTGCAGTAGTTTGTTGTTTTCTCTGAGGCTTGTTGCTTCCTGGTTATTTTCCTGCTTATTTTTGTTATGTGATTTTTTCATATACTTGTGTATTATGAACCTTTTTGGTTTTTAAGCTATCTCCGATATGCAGCTTTCATATCTTGGCTCCCAGCAATGCTGAACCTCATTGTAAAGTCCCTTCGTGTAAAAGCCATCTAGTTGTAACTCTCAAAAATAAGAGGCTTGTCTCCTGAGGACAGCTCCATATTGCGGGTGGAGTATAATCCTTAACATTGTTGGGTTTTTTGCTTTCAAATAGCTGGGGACAGTAAGTCAAGGAGTGAGAACTCCCTTTGTTTCATGTAGTGTGCATTGCAGGGAAAGAATGTAACAGAGCAGAAAATGAAGAAAGACATAAAAGAATCTCAGCTCAAGGAGGTCAGATCCATCACAGGCTTAGCGTTGTCTTCAAAGATGCCTGGGACAGGTGGCAGTTCAAGACAATCAGAGGAGAAGCATCCGTTAGCGCCGAGATAAGGGATTCTTGCAGAATCCTGCTATCTGGTCCCAGTTTGCTTTGATGTAACTCTGCTAGAGAAGACTTCTGGGAGCAGGCTACTGCTTCCCTCCGTGATAGGCTGCTGTTGTTCAGCCTTTTAAGGTCTCATTACAGTGGTCCTTGAGGATTAATCCTCTTTAAGGTTTACATGGGAATGGTTTTGTCTGAAGGCCCAGCCAGGGACCTCGGTACCACCTGTACAAAGCATTATTGCATTATTTCATTCTAATTTTTTAAGTGCTTCGTATTTAACAATATTTGACAGAAAGTAAAACCAAACATCTTGCCTTTTTTTTTTTGCTCCCCTCTTTGGCTATTACTGAGTTTTTGTTGAGCACAGCTTGAGCAGTCCTTTGCAGACACTGAGCCATTAGCGGTAAATTGTACGCTTCCGGTTACTCTCCTTAGCCTGCTGGGTTTGACAGTCCTTCTTTTTCTATTCTTCTCCTGTGTCCACCCCCCTTTTTCTCCTTTTTAAAGCAGGAGAATGATAATGTTTGGCTTCAGAATCAGAAATCATCCTGTTGCCAGTTTATTCCTATGCCTGTACTACTGGATTTTGCATTTGAGCCTTTCAGCTCAGGGAAGAGCAGTCAGGATATGGGAATGTCATAAATGATCAGCATAAATTTATTAAAAAATGCATAAGCACTTAAAAGGGTTTGTTTATGAAAAAACATTTACCACTTTCTTCAAGGGGCAAAGCCTGCCCTTGGTGTAATCGAAGCAATCAGAGTGCAGCATGGAAGCATGTGGGAGTCATACCTTGCATTTGGTGATGCAATAGGAAGCAAGTGCCTTCTTTGATGTGTTCTGTTATTGGTACTGTTTCTGTGTAACTGTCATAGATCTGCATCCTGGAGATGGAAAACAGGCATGCAGCCTTGATTCCAAAGAAAGGAACATTACTCTGAACTGGATTTTTTCTTCAGTGTCATTCATTATTTCCCTAATTGAACAAAGTGTTACAAAGTCATTTTAATGCTGTAACTTTAAGATGGTGGTTGAGGTGAAAGTAAGAGCTCAACAAAGTTCATGTTGGTTAAGTAAAACCAGCACCAGTGACCCGGACAGGTAAAAGTAAACTTACTGCTGTGAGGGTTATAAATAGCTTAAGGGGCTCATCTCTGTCATGTAGTAGAAGTCCTTAAATTTAGCTCTTCTGAACCCATATGAAGCAGCTTGATGGCCTTAATTCAAGTTGCTATGGAGGGTGATAGTGTGTTTTATTTAAAAGAAAAAAAAAATCCACCTAGAAAGCTCAGCAATAGCTGTAAGTTAGATCCTTTTGGGGTGAAATAATGGGTTGTGCGTTGTTGCCTACAAGGTGCCTGGTCATTAGTTATGTAGTGATTTTTCTTTGTAAAGAAAAGGCAAACAAAACAGCACCTTCACAAGCCTTCAGGGGTGTTTTTCAAGTGTTCTGTTTGGAAGTTATATGGTGTGTTGAAAAGTGCTTGTAATGCATGTATAGCATTTTCTTTATATATAAGAAGTATTATAAGAAACTGTATAGCTAATGGTGGCTATATAAAGCTGTATGGTGCCATTATTACCATAAAATATGCCTGTGACCTTCATATGCTCTTATATTTCCAAACTGCACATAGTTTGAGTAATGCACATATTTAATTTTTACTGTATTTGTGGAGATTGTTAAATTCTGCCCATACAAATTTTTTCCCTCATAGCTAATTCTGAGTGGTGGTGGGGGAGAATGGGGGAAGCAGGAAACTTAAGGAAAAAAAGATTAACTGAAATCAAGGTAATAAAATATGTCATGATGTGAGGTGTTGTAGATCCCTTCAAGAAGACCTGTCTTCTGGAGGAATGGAAGCAAATTCTTGGCAGCCTAACTTTATACAGACACACCTGATTTATCTATACACCTGCAATCAAGTGCTGTAGCTGTAGTCTTGAACTGTATACATTGAATATATAAACAGGATAATCTATACTTACTGTCTCTAAAATACAGATACTTTGAATGTGATGTTAAATTTATGTCCCCATCTTTAATTTCACATTAGAACTAGTTGTCAGCAATTTAGACTTGCGTAGAACTATTCTGAAGGTTGCTGTTACGTTTCTGATTTCATGAACTACAGGGAGTGTGAGATTTTTTCCACCTCATGACAAATGCATGTTAACTGCCAGTGCTAAGTACTTAATTGAATTTAATGGCTGTTTGTGTAATTTGGATGTAAGGTGCTGTTATGAAGCATCTTTTCAAACCAAAAGTCCATGCTGCAGTTTAGCAACGCCTCAGCACAGAGTGGTTGAGTGTGTTTAAGGTGGAAAATGTGCTTGGCTATACTGAGCCCAGTTGTGACCTATTCTGTTAAGAGCCCTGGCTCCCTTCCTTTTCTATCCTAAAGGCAAGTGGGCAGGATGGGACAAAGGGGAAGTGCTGATTTTGGACAGCTTGATGGGAATGTGATCCACAAATGTGGTGGTCCAGTGATTCAGCTGCGCAGTCTGTATCAAGGTAGGCAATGGATAGAGTTGCCTTCAGGGTCCTGGGCCTGACTCCTTGGCTTGCCTTTACCCAGGGTGTGAGAAATAATGTCTCTTGGAGACAGGGAAGTGGCTGGCTCTTGCACTGTTTGTACGTACACCATGGTAACATTTACTAATATTAGTATTCGTGTTTTCTAAATCAACAGAAGTACCTGGTAATCAGTGGGGGTCAGCCATCCTGGGAGTTCAAACTGTGAAGTTCAGCCATTCTTTCATTGTGAGAGGGAAACAATATATGAAAATGAAAACCTATTAGGCTGTGGCATAAACCAAAGCTATGGTACTTGAGTTTGCTCAACAGGAGAACAAGCATGCAAAACATAACTCCTGAAAAAGAAGTTTCCAGAAAGTTATCAGCTAAAAATAGGGCCTTGTCAGTTGTTACATAAATCTACTACAGCATGCGCTACCCAAGCCTCTCTGTGTATAAATATATAGGGGTGTGTGTATTTCTATTACATATATTAAAATTTTCATTGCAGCTTTGGGGCTTTATACTTCTCAGTCTAATTTTTTTCAACAGTAGTAAATTCTGTATTTTATAGTAGAAGTAGAATCTTACCTTTTTGTTAGGAAGGAACAGAAGTTTAATGCAAACTGATCTCAGGCTAACGAGTGTGTTATGGACAAGGACTTGTTCAAAGTAAATCTGATGCTTACACCAGATTATCTTTTTATTGGCATTTAGATAACATTTCTCAGTGTGAAAACAAAAGGCAATCCAACAGAAGTGTGTGCATGAAGTATTTGCATCCATACCATACAGCTGCTGAATACTGTATTACAGTATCACAGATTTCTTTCAGAGGTGACCATAGAAATTGTAGGTACTAGCCTTGCAAGAAGAAACATATACTCAAGAAGTCTATCAAGTACAATGTGATTTGTGAGAACTATAGGAATTCACCTCAGTTAAATTGCTACAGCGGATTTTAGCTGCCAGCTGTTGTGCTGAACACTTCTTGTAGATGCAAATCACATTAACAAAGAGTTTGATTAGGAAAAACAAAAAGCTGGATGGATTTCCAGATTGTCTTTCTTCAGAGCTGTTTAGCGTGTCTCCTTGTGCACAACAACTTGGTCTTCTCTTTCCATCAAGGTCATCCATGGAAAACAAGGAGAAACCTTGACTCTCCCTTCCAGACTTAGTTTCATCTGTGCTCAGATATCCCCAGAACCATCAATTTTCCTCACCTCTGTGCATACTTTCTTCCTGGCCTCTGTCTCCCAAAGCTAGAGCCACATGGAATTTACTTATCTGTCTTCCATTCCTGCTGTTAGAAGTGAAAATCTTCAAACCAATAGGTTATTTCTGTGGGCTCTGTACTGTTAGATCGTGTCCTGAGCTTGCTTGTTCTGCAAAGCTTTCTGTCTTGGGAAAGACAGTATCAGTGTAGCCTGTAAGATGCAGCAAGGACCTGAATACTGGGTGGCAGAGCAGAATGTCATTCAGCAGCTCTGATAGGTTTTGAGCACTCAGTAGGTGTCAGCTCAGCTCCCCAGTATATGAGCGCTGGCTGCAGCCTTGGGGGAGCATACAGGTCTCTGATAAGGTGGCAGACGGGCATTTTCCTAAGTTTGGGATGGTACAGTATGGAACAGTGGGGTCCAAACCTGGCTCGGCAGGTAGGCAGAGTGCATTCAGCGAAGCAGAGGGTCTCATCCTGTGAAGCACACAAATCAATTTTCGACCTGTTAGGGATGAAACCCTTCCTCGCCCCACCCAAAACACATGAAGGCTTGCAAGTATATTCAGGATTAGATCTTATAATCTTCTGAAAACAAGAACATGGGTGAAGTACTTCTAAACCAGCTTGAGTAGAAGTCATTCCTCTGATATTTTGGTCTCTTGTCCGTTCTGTTGTTTCTTGGTACATAACCTATTTTTTTTTTACAAGGTGCAATGTGGGGAAGTAAATCTTTCCATCTGCTCAAGAAAGCAGTTTCCTAAGATAGTAAAGGACTTGTTAAACATGATTGCTCATAAAGTCAGTATTGAGCAGCTAGTAGTGGAGAATGTTTTCATCACCGACCCATGCATTTTTTCCCCAAAATGAAGCAAAATTCCAGGGGTTTGATTGAGAGGCCCCATGTAATGTGTTCTGTATGAAGTGCTAGTTTTCTCTCAGAGCAGTGTGCGCAGACTGTGCATTTGTAGCAACTGACAGGCAGAGAGGTTGAGATTTGTTGGAGATCTCCAAGGAAGTTTGTGGCCAAGCCACAAATAAAAGTTTTTATCTAATGCGCTAAGCCTGTGCCTTACCAATTAACTAGAAAGACTTCCAAAGTGGATGCAATCTTTGCTCCTAGCCTGGTTATCAATATGGGTAATTTTTTAACCCTTCATCTCAGAGTTGTTCTTTGAAAGTGTTTTTATTGGCCAGTATTTTTTCACATGAAACATCTTAAAAACTGAGATTGGGTCAGTGTTTAGATAGTTAATTACTGCTTAAGCTGTGAGGTCGCTTCAGGAACCATGTGGAGTCAAACTAGAGCTTGAGGCAGCAGTGTGAAATAAGGGGTTGAATTTTAGAAGTACTGAGCATCAAAGTTTTGGGTTTTTTTTTTGGAAGCTCTTGGGTGCTTGGTCATTTTGAGAGGATTTTCTCTTAACTTAATGGAGTCTCAGATTAATAGGATGTACGCTCTGAATGCCTAGTAAGGTGAATCCCTCTCTTACAGCCTGACTTGGATTTCTGCAAATCTTGGCCCTAACTTCTAGTTTTGAACTGTGATATCATCCTTGTGTATATTTTGCCAGTAACCAAGGTGAAAATAAGCTGTGCTGTAATGCACCTGGTTAATTTTGCTTCATAATGAAAGTGCAGATGTTGTCAGGTGTGCAGTGAACATGGCAGGTCCCAGGGGAGCAATTATCAGTCTGGCCGGCTCTACTCACACCTTCATTTTTACATGATGGGCTCATGTTTTTTTTCACACTTACTGAAAGAGGCTTTTTAAAAACCAAACCATACTCTTAAGCTCATTGTCATATTGCAGCGTTTACTCATGTCCTTACATTCCACAAACAGCAGATTGCTATCAAAAAGTCTCAAAAGTTGAGTGTCGACTTAATTGTTGTCCCCAGTAAAGTGCCTTCATGCAACAAGGCTGAAACTTTAGGTGTCCTCATAGAAAGAAAGGAACTTGGATGTAGAAAGTAGTGCAGAGACCTCATGGGGAAACTCTGAAAAGAAAACACTCCTTTTAATAGCCAGTTACCATTGCTAAGTGAAAACAGTGGAGTTAACCTGTCTCATAGTTTAGACAATCCCAACACTTACAAATGTGAAAATTAACAGTTAAAGTTGTCATAAATCTCACACTGCCCACATAGTAAATAAGCACACTATTCTTATCAACTTTAAGCTACATTAACTCAACTCCAAGTAATTACTAGTTATTGTAGCTTCATAGTAGAAAGAAGCAGGCTAAATTCTGACTATAGTTTTGAAAACCCCAAGTGCTGCTCTTGTAGCTCTAATGTCAAAATAATAAGACCTACAGAGAAAATCTTGCATGAAAGAGTAATAAACCTGGTGTATTATGCTAAGTACTTATGATATATTCCTAAAAACTCCAGGTACAGGTCACTAGCTCTACATTAAATTTTTACCAAAGCTCTGTGTTGCCAACATTTCCTATTGAACTCTCCGTACGGGATGATGCAGAAACATGGTTTTTTTAGATTTTGCCAGTGCTAAACAGGAATATTTGCTTTCAAATAAATAGGGACTGTGCCCTCTTAAAACAGTTTAATGTGATATAATACTGTAAAATCTTACCAGTTTAGGTTGCAATGAAGGTTCAGGTAGGTGGGGAATTTATGTTTCCTTACCTGATGAGGGTACAAGGACAGAGTCCAATTTATGTCCACAGTCACTTCTTCCTTTACTTTTAAATTGCTAAGGGTTTGGAAGTGATGTGTTAGCTAGGTATGCTTCTGTCACCTAGCAACACTAAACAGACATGAAACAAATTGTATTTGGAATAAGCAGTTTTGGACCATGATTGCATGCAATAAATCTGGGTATCCCTGGCATTCGCCAGTATCAGATATTGCTCTGACTTCTCCAGGTGTCTACTTTGCTAGGAAACATTTGGACAGCAAATGGCTTCTATTTACTTAAGGTGACTTAAGTTTAGCTCAAACTTTAACAAAACTTTTGGAGAAGAAAATACCATGAAAGAAGACCCTGCTCTTCCAAAAAACCCGTGTTGCAGTTAAATGGGGTTCCCACCATGACAATTAAATGTGGTGATCCTTAGTGCCATGTCCTGGGCACTGAATGAAGTGATCTCTGATGTAGCTAGTGCTTGGGACCGCTAAAGCTTTACCAGTGCTGGCTAAACTAACACTTCAAACCACAGCAGCAACTAAACTAAATGTTTTTGCAAAGTATGTACCTGCAGTGTGTAGGCACTAATGAAATACGTATTTCAGTATGTAGCAAGAAACACAAAAGGTAGGTAATGGTGAGGTTGAGTATCTTACAGTTACTTTCCAAAGGTGATAGTTTGTGAAGATGCGTACACTCCAGAAGCTTTTTGTTCTTGATAAATAGAGCGGGGAGGAGTAGCATAGTTCCTCTCTGCTCACTGGCAGCAATATTCTCTGTAATTACAGAGATGGGGCTTGCGTACATTCTAACCTCCGTAAACAGCAAGCGTCAGTCGGTGATCCTGATTTCTGTTGCCCTCTTTCATTAGCACTCCTGCTCTGAAAGAATAAAGGAAAAAACCCAAACCAAACCTTCATTAAAACCTTGCAAGAAAGACTGGAAAGGGTGTAATGGGCAGTACTGTGCTGATATGTTTTAATAAATATTAGTTTACTGCATACCACAACAGAGAGCAAATACATGCAATTACTTACAGATTTCTTCAGTGTTTGTATTTATAAATCTCTGCCTAAGTCTTCTCAGCTGGGAGTTAGGCTGGTCTTTCTGCTGTGGAAGCAGGGCTTTGTTCTCATGTTCAGCTTCGGCTCAGTCTGGAATAATTCAGAAACGTATTAGATAGATTGCTGCTCCCAAAAGGCATAATGAAATAACCTTCACTCCCAGCCTTAGGGAAATAAGCACACAATCAGGGTTTGGGCAGATTTCTCGATTAAACAAAGAACTAACTGTGCACAAATTGCTCCATAACAATTTGTAAAGAGTCCACTTTATAAATTTCTTGCAGATGTAAAGCTGATATTTTTAATCAGGATGGCGGGGCTGTTGGAGTTGAAATGTCGTCAACATTTTCCCTTTACTCTGTAATTAGTATCAGAAATATTTAGATTTGAAATGGAATTGGTAACACATCCTTGGTTATTTTTGATTTGGTGTTGGGAGCTGGTGAAATGCAATGTCAAACCCAAGCTAAAAACCTCCATTTAATACATACAGGGAACTTAATCCATCTGGAATAGATTCAGGATAACTTGGTGCTGTCAATTTTTATTTTGTTTCATTTCATATGGTGTTCAGCAAAGGAATGAAAAGTTATTGCGCTTAATGTTGTTGTGACTTAAGGTGTTCTCTGGTCAAATTATTCAATAAATCAAAATCAGGCTCTGGTTGTAGCTGCTAAGCGTTGTTTAGAATAGGATATTTAGGCGATTTTTAGCAGTTTTCCATTGATTGAACAAGACGCGTGTCATGCAAAAAGCATGCAGTGTTTTGATGAATAGCTGTATTAGATGGCAAGTCTAGGGACCCAGTAAACACAACTTCTTATTTTACTGGCCTTTGTTTTTTAACTCAAGGGCCTCAGTGTAAAACAGAATACCACTCGAGTATCATTCTGATGCCTTACTGCCTATCTGCAACCTATGGTCTTACGCTCTGAAGTCTCCTCCGACATTTAAGAATACATACCTATTTTCTAGGCATTAGCTTGCTGCTGATTACCTCATTCTTCAGCTAATTAGGTGGTTTGAAGTCCTGCTCCCACCTAAATGCATAAGGATATTACTGCAGCTTGTGAAGGGAGGTAGAGATTTTCAGGCTGTTTCCATGAAGCAGCGTTCCTGCTCCTTAGGCTGGTGTCTGCTTGCATCTCTGCCTCTGGTTCCTGGCCTGCTGAATCCAGATACCAGGGCTGAAGTCAGCAAACCTGCAGCCGCATAACAAAGCAGAATCTTTTCCCCGGTTTCCTATGTCACGCACTGAAGAGGAGCTGTGTGTGTATCAGCACAGTTGCCAGCAGATGCTGGTAGGTCCTGTTCCTACAAGCACAATGTTCAATTTCAGTATAAACTGACTTGATTTTAAAAACGTGACGTTTCCTCCAAATGCATGCAGCTACTTGCCATAAAATACAGCTTGAGTACTGCATAGCCAGCTGCTGCCTGGACCAGCTTAGAGTTAAAGACCAAAGGTCTCAGCATAGCCTGGGGAGCGGCTGAGCCCGTGGTGTGCTTGGTGTTCTGCCCCGGAGCAGCATCTCTCTGCTGCTCTGCACCGACAGTAAGTTATCAGTTGGGAGGGTTTTGACATGGAGGCTCTCTGCAGCGTTTTACCCTTTGTAGGTAATGTGTAGTTCCTTATGCAGGCCCAGCTAGCCTGACACCACCTACCCCTTTCAAAGGATATATGTGAGACATGAGCAGGAAGCTTGCTCCTGTTCTCCATTAAATTAATGACAGAATTGGAGTTTCTGGTTGTGTAAGTTTAGCTGTGGTTTGGGTGTGTGTTGTAAACGGGGAGATAAAAATATCTAAGTACATCCTAAGTGTAGAATGGACTTGCCACACGTGTAGGTGAGAGTATAGCACCCTTGCTCATCTTGTTTTCTTCATGCGCCTGCTTCAGTGAATGGCTTTTTGTGTAAATAGAGTAGAAAAGTACTCAAATGGTTTCAGAAGGAATGAGTGCTTGGGCTGCTCACTGTGAAGGGAAACAATGAAATGGTAAGCAGCATCCTGAGCTAAAGAGAGGAAAAAATACAACCGTATTTACTGGGAAATTCATCTTTTACTCTGCTTCATGTTTGACAGGACCTTCTGACAGTTTTTACTGATCAAGCAGATATGAAGCACTGTTCAAACTGCTTGTATTCTGATAGCTGAAGCCAGGGTTAGGAAATGAACTTTGCAATTATAGTGGACATTTAATTAAATACAGTGCTGTTCACAGTAGAGACTAACAACAGCTTGAGGTGCTGTGCTTTTACACTGGAGAATCTGCAGTGGCATGTTGAGCAGGAAGGCCCCAGCTTGGTTTTCTTTTAAAATTGCATTTAAATGTACACTAGATACACATTCATCACTTTAATCTAAACTGTACTGTAAATTGACATGTACAGCCTCTGAGATCATACACTTTCACAGAAGTACTCTAATGAAACTTGGCAGCTTTCACCCCGTAACATCATTTGTTCCATTCACTAGCAAAAGCAGACCTCAAACAAGTCAAAACTGCTCAGTAATGAGTTCCATTATTTTTCTTCATGTTTTTGGAGTCTCAAAAGCCTCCTGTCCCGTGTCTGTATTTTACAGTAAGTCAGAAAAGCACGACAAGCTTGCAGATGTATCAAAGGAAAGCTTTCTTGTGTGAGATCCTGAGATATTTGTCATTGACTGTAACCGAGCATGGGACTTCAATTAGCTTGAGTGACTTCCTGTCAGTAAGGAAGCTTTCTTCTCAAAACTAGCACATTAGCTGCTTGATGTTCATGGATGCTGTTACATTACAGTTGCCTGTCACCTAGATGATTCTGTCATAGTCTTTTGCATCCCTATTGATACTCACATAATGCTGACATGAAAACCAGGTGCTAAAACAAGCTCATAAATAGAAAGGTTTTGTTTGAATTAACCATTTCCTCATGGAAAATGACATGCTATTTATCACAGAAGCACCACTAAGGCTGGGCTGGTGAAGGACTTGGTCACAGTCATTTGTTGTCAACAGGAAGCGAGGAGACTTGCTCAGTTTTGGGGAGGATGAAACTTGACGTGCTGTTTCCCCTCGGTAAGGGGCAATCAGCGTAACCCAGTATTGTCCGTCTTAACCTATAGAGATGGGTTAAATCAAAGCTATAGGAAAGCCCCATTTGTGCCGCCTGTGTATCTGGTGGAAATAAAGCAGCATTTCCATGCAGTTTCTGTTGTGTGGGCTGTGATGTCTGATCTGCCTTAGCTCAGAGCCCTGACTTGAGCTCACTGCGGTGGGACAATAATACCTGCATAGGAAAAAATTACTGGAATGCTTTCAGCATGGATCTTTTAACTTCACTATGCACGTGATTTCTGTAGTCGCTCACAAGTTGATAGGCTTTATTGCACTGAATTAACCTATTATGTCAGCTAAAAATAACCACAAAGTCACTTCTATATTGTTTTCTTTTTCCTATACATGTATATATTTATTTTTAAATCTGTTAATTTATGTAGATGTAGATCCTTTGTTCTGTGTTTTTTCTAATGTTGAAGAAAGCAGTAAGTGTTAGTAAACTGAGATAGAATTATAGTTGCAAGGGAAAGAAAATCTGGTTTAGTATAAATGTCTTCCCTTTAAAATACGGCCTGATTCAACATGTGAGCTGATGACCCACTGAAGTCTTTTACAGAAGTCAGTGTTGGTCTGCAAGCCATCAGTCGGTCAGTCAGTTGATGGCTTTCAGCATATCTGTGTGTGTTAACCTCATTAATCCACACAGGGATTAATGTGTGTCTTCAGGGGCTGTTCTGATGAACTCTCTAGATTTGTATTTTTGGAAGGAGGATCAGGTGCCCAAGAAGTCGGAGGGGAGAATTTGTCTTAGTAATTCATTAAATATCACTGTGTGTATGAATTCTTAAGCAATCAAGAAAAAACCCTCAGAAAATGCAGGACCATGGTGCTACATGACCTGGGATTTATAGCATGCTAGGGCCTCCCACCAGTTATGCCATGTTGTGTAACTGAGCTGTGTTGCAGAGCAGCTAGAAGCAGGGGAAGAGGATACAAAGCCTCTTTCAGCAGAGCTGAAAGTGTCTTTCTGATAGCAGAAGTGAGGAATGTCCACTTGTTTCCAACTATTCCTGACTTGGATTGCTTCTGTTCCGATTTGTTTTTTCTTGGCTTCTGCTCAATTTGTACTTTCTGTCAGACCTTTTTCTTCTCTTTTCATACAGTGTCTCTGCAGCATGCTTAGATAGTGATGAATGGGAGCCCTGACTCAGAGCACCTGGCTGCAGTGAGGCTTTCCTTTAAGAGGGAATAAGCCAGCTCATTTTAGGGCAAAGAATTCATGTACCTCATTCTGGTGATCAAGCTTAAACAGCAGTCTCATATATTCAGACTCCACCATGTAGGGGAAAGCTGCATATGCAGCTGATAATATGCATTCGTTTATTGTCAGTTGCTTTCAGCTTGGGTCTTTGTAGTGCCCAAGAGGTTTTATTTGATATGTCACTTTGTTTTGTCTTTACTTTCCATGCTCCAGAATCCATAGGTATCTCCCTCCTCTTTTTGTGAAAGGAACTGAAGATGCCTTTCTGTGGCTCTGCTGTGGTTAGTTATTTCCATGTGGAAGTTGGGACCAGCTTCCTGGTGTGGGAGTACCTCTGCTGCCTGTTTCTGTTACTCTCTACATGTATGTATGTGCCTTGTATTGTAGAGCTTTCATTCTGTCTTCTGGTTGTTTCTGAATGGTTGAATGGTGAAGTCTTAAGAGTTCAGATGAATATGATGAGGGGAGGGAGGAAAAATTTGGTGACTGGAGGAAGGTTTGGGTTTTCCATTAGCCAGTGATGAGAGCTGGAAATGCCTGCGTGCCACAGGCTGCTCTGAACACCTTCATTAATATGGAGTGAATTGGTCCTGCAGGTAACTGGATCTATGATTTTTCTAGCAGAGTAGTAAAAACACCCTAGACTGAGCACTAAACTTTGACAGAACAACTTAGCTGTCAGTCTTGTCACACATTCAAGTGCCTAGCCTAAGACACGTAACCAGAATAGCCATCCTAGGGGTGAAATTGTGCCAGCACTCCAGATGGCAATTTTGTCACCAAATCGCCAAACTCTCAGATGCCCACTGTATGTGTGTATGTATCTATATCTATAGCTATAGTTATAGCTATAGGTATATATCTATCTCATATATATATATACACCTCTGTGTATGTGTCTATATATATATGAGCTGTTCTCCCACTCTGTGGTTAACTTTTTACTTGACTAAGTTTTCTTGTGAGACTTTGTTTCTAATTTATCTGTAAGTAAAAAGGGATCCAGCTACGTTCAGGGCTTCATTTCATTAAGCATCCTTTAAACACTGCTACGAAGCAGTTTTCTGTGTTAATTTGGACACAGACTCTCTTTAGTCCTTTCTGTGTAGTTTTTACCAATATGTTCTAAAACCCTTGTTGTTTCTGGCCACAATCTGGACATTTCTTACCGCTGTGTTTGCTTCTGCTGTATATACAACCATGATTCCTACTGCTTCTTGCAAGGTTACGCTGCTGGCATTTTGCAAGCTCCTTCTTGGAGGATTGCTTCTGCTCGCCCCAACAGATCTGAGGCTTGTTACCCTTGGTACTTTGTGATTATTTTGTTTTCCCTTTAGAACTTGAATTCAAATCTGGCCTGGTCTACTGCAGACAGAATGTCAAATTCTCGCTGGTTTTTGGAAGTATTAATTATAGGGTGTCTTTAGAGCTTCTGATCCCTGCTGTAATCTGATCTCAAATTAAATAATCCACTGGTCTCCCAACCAGCGTGTTAACTCATCTGTCTCAAAAGAGTAAGAAATTTATTTAAGGCTTTTCCCCTTAGAAAGCTTAACAAGTGATATATATATATCTCAGAAGTTTTAGGTTTCAGTAGTCTTTAAGTTTCTGTAGTCCAGTTATACTTGCACTCCTTCATGCGACTATCAGCTGTGAAGCAAACCCATTTCTTCTGTCCAGCAACAGTGAATTTCAGTCATAAAGGGTTGTCTTGGTGCCTGTAGCATGCATACTAGTCAATGCTTACGAAATGAGCCAAAGTGATGCCTGCACAGCAAACTCTATAGAGAGCAGAAGGGGTTGCTGATCCATAAGTCAGCTTAAAGAATCTGACCTTTGCGTCCAGGGTAGCAGTGCTACACACAGTGTTGGGAGGAATGATGGAAAGAACAAAGAAGCAGGTGTGAAAAACCAAGGTTAAACCCAGACTTCTGTACTGAGAATTACAAGGACTTCTTGATGTTTGTAGACACTTGCCTGTGTCCAGAAGACAAATAAGCAACAAAAGACAATACGAGAAGGAATGACCTGATGTAAGCAGTAGCAAGACATAACCTATGCAAAAATCATAGGTTCATAATTATTAACAGGCAAAAAGGAAATTAGCTTTGTAGAAGGTTGTTGCTACATCTTGGCATAAAGGAGAAAGAGCTGTAAGCAGAAGGCTCATCAGTTGACCCTCCTGTTGTAGGAAGGTCAGAAGAAATTACTCGTGTGTGTTGCTGATATGTAATATAAATTCTCCCTAAGTAATGAAGATGGCCACAGAGTGGTAACATCATCTAAAGGTGTTGACACAGAAGAAGACAGGAAGACTAAGAGGATGTGATAAGAATGTGATAAAAGGCATATTGTGTCCCAGTCCCTATAGGTTGACAAATTTTATAGAAATGACAGAGAATAAGGAATTGATATATTAAGCAAAACACCCCGCAAAAACACCCCCACCCTCCCCCCCCCATCGCAACCCCAAAACTTTTTAAACCATCACTAAACTTGAAGCTGAGAGCAGAGGTTTTTGGTTTGGTAAGGAGCAGCTTGCTGGCCACAGATTGAGATACCAATCTATAAGAATGTGCCTAAAGTGGTAGATGTATCTGTAGTTCTAGCTACCTTATAGATGCTGATCTCAGTAAAGTGTCCATTTAGCTTTGGAAGCATGGAAGTCTTCTCAGACTAACTGGTGTCACCTTTTAGAATATACCACGATACATCTGTTCAGCATGGAAGATCTATGCTTCTATGATCACATCCTGCTCGTTGAATGGACTTGTGTGGTACTGAAAATAAGAATCTCTTTATTGGTGAATGATGGACAACATGTACACTATACCCTAGTTAAGTGTACACAGCTTAGCACATCCATCTGTAATAATAAGAAATTTATACATATAAACAAAAACTTCCACAAGAAACAAAATAGGCTGTGCCAGAAATATCCCCAGTAGCCATCAGGGATTGAATATGTATTTCTTTTAAAATAATCTTCTATTTTCTTTCTATGTCTGTACTCAAATGAAAATTGAATTCAGGCAAGGTGGCAGAGCAGCACCAAAATCCATAACCTGTTCTGGAGGTGAGATATTGGAAGAAAAATAAATTATAAGAAATTCAAGCCCTGAGAGAGAGATTGAAGAGATACAAAGAGAACTTTGCATGCTCTCTGCATGGCTGTCCTACCCTTCAGTTAGCTAAGCACAGGGTGACAAGTTGTTGACTCAGAAGTCTCTGCAGGAATGTTAAATGGTTATCGTTATTTAATACTTTAAGTGACAGCCTCCTCTTCACATCTTCAAAACACTTTTCAAGCATGCACTAGTTTTCAAGGCTGGAGCCTGCTCTTTATTTACAGGCAGGCCTTGAGGTCTGTCTTAAATCCCACTGTGGAGCTGAGCTGGGGAGGAGTTAGGGAGTTTGTGCTTCCACTGGTCCCTGCTTGCTCTTCGTAGCACAGAAACAGTCTCAAATAGGTTGGCTTACTCTGGGGGTTGTGGCTGGTGAGCACGAGTTCCCTTTTACCTGTGATTATTAGGGGTTGTTCACTTAGAAGCTCTGCTGTGAAGCTGTGGCATACAAACTAAAACAGCTCCTGGGGTCCCCACAGGGCAACCTGCAGGTTAAGGGAAACCTAAAACTCTTTCGTTTCAGGGGGCTGGGGCTAAGTTATATTTCTTTGTCGGTGTTCACCCTGGATAAATGCCATTCTCTGATCTCTTACTGGGAGCTTCACAGTTCTTACCAGCCACTGAAAACAGCTTGCTTTCTAAAAGCCTGTATTAGAAAGTTTGGAAAGCTAATGATCAATAACAATGGTGAAGTTTGGATTTGATTCGTGTCAGAGTAATAAATATATCTGAAAATTGGAAGTGAAAATTCACCCTTCTTTAAGTCTGGCAGTCCCCACCCTTTAAGTATGCTGACTTTAGGGGAAGTATAACTTAAGGAACCTATGACTTGTGTTAATCTCTGCTGAGAAGCCTAAATTTAGGCCCTGCTCTTTCAGTCTTGGCTGTAATTATTGTATGCTCCTTCCTCAGATTCAGTCCCTCCTTTGAGTTCTGTGACGTACTCTGAAGAGTTTTGCTTCCTTTGTTTTGCAGCTGACTTCCAAATTGCTGTAATCTGGTCAGTATTACATGATTATTTCAGCTTAGAATATCTCTACCACACAGTTCACATGCTTTGTAATTAAGTTACAGTCACAATGAAAAACTAGATCCAAACAATGAAAGACAAGGACAAGAATTGATC
The DNA here is from genome assembly GCA_009867235.2 of Psittacus erithacus. NCBI lineage: Eukaryota > Metazoa > Chordata > Aves > Psittaciformes > Psittacidae > Psittacus > Psittacus erithacus. The sequence continues at coordinate 65,779 of WYDI02015490.1, forward strand.
ATACAGCTCGGGGGAGAAAAAACCAGCAACACCCCAAACCTCACCATATTAAAACTCTAATTTTTTTCATGTGTTCCGTTCATTTTAGTCATCAGATGTTCTTCTTTCCTTCTTTGTCTTGCCAGCAATGCAATGCAGTATTTATGCTTCAAATGTGCTTTGGAGAAACTGTGATTTTTGCAAGGTGAAATTGCCTCTTGGACCTCTTGTAGCACCCTTTGGTTGTCCCTTTATTCTGGAAGAAGAAAATGTTAGCTCAGCAGAAGCCAGAATGAGAATTTAAGACAGTTCAGGTACATTGAAGTCTCTTATACTCACAGAGTTTTTTGCACTTAAGGTGCTTGCATTCTTTTATGAATAAACATAGTGTGCAAAAGTCGAGTACATTCAGCACACAGTGAAAAATACCTTTGTTAAGAAGTTGGGCTGTTAGAAAATCCCCTTAATACTAGGAAAATATCAAGTTATGTGTCAGTAGTTGCACATTTTTGAAGCATGACCAAGTAACAGATCAATTGAAGCATTTCCCTACCCTCTTGTTCCCCCTACCCCCATGGAACTCGGAGGAAATGGATCCTACACACCCACCCATTCACAAAAACCTTGGCGAGAAGCCAGCTTTCCTCTCTGTCTGCATCCCTGAGCTAAGCTCTGGTTTCTTTTCCCCTTCTCTTACTCCTGTTTACCTGCCAGATTTGTACCTATTTCAGTAGCAGATGAGCTCTGAGGCCTTCTCACAGAGGTCCCTAATATTGCTCATTATCAGATCCTCCTCCCTGTGCTTTCTAAAACCTCTGTTTATGCTGGACTCCTGTTTGTTGGGAAACCTTTTTCTTTTTATCTGTTATTTTATTTCCTGATTCTCCTTCAGCTTTCTCTGTTCTTGTCTGTTGTTTCGAAGTGTCTGTACTGGCATAGGCTCCTGCCAGCAAAGGATGGGGCAGGGGGAAGAAGTTCACAAGCCCTTACACACATCCATATGGCAGAACTTTGCCAATACCTCTTCCCCAGCTGGTTTGGCAGCAATAGTACCTGTTATGGAGGTAGCAGCCATTGCAAGCACTCCAGATGCCATGGCCGGAGCAGTGTGGTGGGATTTAAACACACAGTTCAACATGCCTGGAGGTTTGAGCCTGAAGCTGTCAAATGAAAAACAGTATGTGCGGAATTGTCCTCATAGTGATTCTCAGCTGCTTTGGGAATGTGGGTTTTGGATCATGTCCAGAGTCCAATTCCTGCCACCCCTAATCCTCCTCCTTTTTTTCCTCCTTTTCTGTGGTGGGGTTAACGCCGTACAGCAAGGCACTGGGATATTAAATAGAGCATTGGCTGGAAAAACTTTTCCCAGCAGACACCTCTATATTTTATTTGATGGGCTGGAAACTCCCTGGCATGTTTTAGCCTCCAGTCTGCAAAGGGCTGGTAAGGTATGAGCCTCTCTAAAAGGGTGAATGTGTCTGTAGATGTCAGAGTGCCTCATATAGCCATGCCTGCGTCTCTTATGTACAGGCAAAGGCTCAGCGGGCTGTTGTGTGTCTGTACCAAATGTCCCTGATCCTGGTAGAAATGCTTTTCTTAAAGAGCTGAATACTCAACACAGCACTTAACTAGCCCAAAGCAGCCTTGTCCATTTTTCTTCCAGGCCCCTGTCAGGCCCTCAGAAGTCATTACATTTGGAGTCTGCTACATGCTTTGCAGGGTTTCTATGAGATGAATGAACTGGGTTCTCAGTCAGACTTCAGTCTTACCATGCATACTGCTGGCCATCAGTGCCAGTCAGGAATTATTCGTGTCTCCATAGGTCTCATCTCAGTGTGGCCTTCTTGCTGCTCCTCACCTACTAGCTCAGCACCAGGAAACAAGGAGCTTCCCTCTGCTCAAGGCACACAGCTTCAAGCCAGGGATTTCTTTCTGCTGAGCTCACGTGCGCAGGAGAAACACCATCCACCCATGAGCCAAGTGTTCAGTTAAAGGATGAACGTAATTGGGGATTACTTACAGAGAGTTTGCTGCACCCATGACCCTCACCCTGCTACGCACAGCTTAGGAGTGGGAAGACAAGGGAGCATGAGGCTCTGGTTTTCTCCCTAAGCCTGTGTCTGAAAAAGAGCCTCTCCCTTGGATATTTTTTCCCCAAAAGCAGATTCTGTGCCAGATCTGTAATCAGATACAAACAGGAACAAATGCCAGAAGCAAAGGCAGCCAAAGGGAGCTTTTAATCTTGAAAACTGCTTTCCCACCTGGCCAAGAAGGCCCTGCATGTGCCTGGCATGATGTGTCAGCTCTCCCTGAGTCACCCGTTAGGGCTGGCTGGGTGATCAAATACTGACTTTCAGCTCTGTTGGGTCCTGGTTGTCGCTGCCTTACTTTGACCTTCCCAGTATCTTCATTTTGGTTTTTGCCAGAACAGACCAGACCTGCTTTGTGTCTGAAGAAGGGGATAGTTGCTAGTTCTTCTGAAACACTGTGTTTTGGTCTCAGATTCTACTGTACCTCATCACAGGATTCTTCACTGTGCTCATTGTTGGTGATTGTCTCTGTTGTTGGTTCCCCCCAAGTTCTACCCATGACTTACTAATGAATCTGCCGACCTTAGAAAAGCAGCTTTCCAGCTCCTACCTGCTTTAGCCATTTGGGATTTTTCACCCAGTTCTGGAGATGCATTTTGCTGAACCGAAGAAAATGCTAAATGTATTTGTTGCTGCTTTGAAGCCTTGATGGTGTTTGCACATGAGAAAGGGACAAACCCATCATATTTGCTCTTGTGCACTAAAGGGCCGCTTGTGCCGCCACTCTTGTAAACAGCAGTGAAGTGTTGCCATCTTCTTTTGACTAATGAGAGTATGTCACCAAGAGGAATCTAGGAGCCCAGGCTATTGTTGATGCTGCTTGTTCACATTCCTCTATCAAGAAGGCTGCTGAGCTCAAGCATGATTGAGAGTCTCTTGAGGATGACCCTGGGCTTGGGCATCAAGTGAGAGGTCATTTTTTCCAGAGAGATGTCACCCCAAGTTAAACAGTTGGAAAAGACGAGCCATGGTGATCTCTTGTGAAGCTAAAACAGAGACCTGAATTTCTTTAGTGAATGCTTGTTATGTATTTTCCCTCTTTAAAGTACATCCATAAGATGCTCACACAAGTTGTTCTCTTTAGCTTGTTTGAGGTTTTTACTGCTGCAGTGTGGGGTAGATGAAATGAAACTAATTGCTGACTGCTTGAGTAAAGAAAGGAACAGAAAACACTTGCAGAGAAAAAATGGGATTATGCTTGTGTGTTCCTAGGACTCTTCTCTGTGTTTGTGGCTCAAAGGATGCATGATTTCCTTATATCTGAGCTATTCCATGGAGCTTTTCCATTGGTGGCAAGAGGGTGTTCTGCATTTGGACAGAAAGCTGTGGTCTGTTGCCTGGTGCCTGAAGTGGAGCTTAAATTGACTCCAGCACCTTGAACCATCAGCCCAGCAAAACCATGTGCTGTTTGGTAAGCATAACTTCTTGCAGAAGCTGAGCAAGACGACTCAGAGTACAATTTAAGTGTCTTTTAAATACCAAGGCAGACTGATGCATCTCCTCTTTCATTCAGGTGGTCAAACAGAAGGTAGAGCTGGGATGTGTACATGCAAACCCATTATTATTTTGTTATTAATACATGGAATAAATATGTGCAATGAAGGAATAAACAGAGTTGCTGTCTCTTAAGTCTTATACTACTCACAGATGTTCCTACCAAAGATGCTTTAAGGACAATGGCCAGGCACATTCCAGCTAGTAGCTAAATGTGCTAGGGAACAAAAAAGCTGCAGCGAAGGATTCACTGGAATGTTGTAGAAAACTACTTGTATAGAAGTGGTCTGTTTCAAGTTGAAGATTGGTGAATGGCATAATGAAAAATAAATTGTTTTTCCCCATTTTGCATTAGAAAAGCCTCAGGCCAGAAACATCTTGAAAGAAATGGATTTTTTTTTCTTTTTCGCCCTTCTGAATGGATCAGAGTTGCTTGAAAAAAAAAAACCCATCATATTGTTTGTGCATAACCCACAAGAGCACCAGGGTTTGGAGTCCTATTTTTAGTGTCAGTAAGTCAACCAGCTTGGTATGCTGGGAAATCCCCAGCTCCTGGCACCTAAAGGTTAATATTATCAGCTCTCCAAGAACTAGTTTAGAGGATATTTTAGTTCCATTAGCTCAGCTTGTGTTATCAGTTGTAATAATAATAGTAAATTTATTGCTTGTATTATCGTAGCCCCTCAAAGCGCTGGCTGAGATTGTTATTTTCTGTAGTTCATGATGAAACTTAGGGGTTTTATTTCCACTTTAAACCTAAATTCAGTCTTTCTACTGAAAAGCTTGCAGAGGATCTGTCTACCTCATGTGTTTTAGTAAACAATCTTCATTAACCCAGACAGATCTTTAAGCAGAGTGTAGAAGAATCCTCAACTCTTAATAGAGAGGATGAAAAATATCCATTGTCCCAGAAGCATTAAGTAGTCAAAAAATAATTGATACGTGATGTGCGATTCTGGTATGGACCAAAACCTTTAAGCAGTTTTTAAGATCATCACAGATAAAACCCCACAGATTTTAATCCCAGCAGATACCACTTATAACAAAGATGTACAGTCCTGCTATCCCCTAGGTATTCAGAATAGGAACTTTGTGTATGTGAGCATGCAAAATACATACCAGTTGAAAGATCCTGTACCTACATAACCTGCTCAGGTGTGGTTTTGTTGGATCTTTTTATTTGCTCATGGGTTACGAAAGCTGGGAATTTCTCATTTTGCAGCTTTTCTCTGCAACCATAACAACTGGAAGCGCACGTGGGGGTGTTTGGGGGTTCTGGTTGGTGGGTTTTTTTCCATAACTTTTTTTAAATGAAAGCTGAGATTCTTATTTAGTGACATGACTGAGAAGACTGGAGTTAAACAGCAGAACACCACTGAAAAGAGAAACAAGATTCATGATACAACCCCAAGAGCTGGCTACACTGATTCCACTGAAATGAATGATAGGAAGTCATTGACTTAGTGGGGCTTAATTACACCCTGAGAATGAAAAGAACTGAAACTTATGTTTTGAGTCACTGCAAGCTTAAAGTTATGGTTGCCAAGGTGTCTTAACCTTCATGTTCATAACTGATAATACTTGATTCCCCCTAATAAAGATGTTATCTGTTACTCTCCTCTTTATATGGTAGTTGGCATAACACCAGTACTCTTACCGCTTGTGAACCTTCACCCTACAGCCAGGTGCTGTCAGCCCCTGCTTATAAACTGAAAGGTTTTTAGATTTTTGGTTGTTTATTTTTGCCTGAGAATGGATTTAAGAGCTTATGAACAGTTGATAATTTATTTTTTAATGTTATACATCATAAGGTTAAGGTCTGGGCATACCATGGGTCTGTGCTTTTTGACTGATGCCAAGAGATGCTGTCCCTTCAGCTTCCTGTGATAGCTCCAAAGACAATGGTAATGATGGATGTGGTGAGAGTGCCTTTACTTGTAATGAGCTGCCTCAGTGTGCTTTCTTTCAAACATGCAAATGCCAGTATTTTGATTAAAGCTTTCAGTTGGCTCAAAGCATTAAAACCAGCAGGGTGTGACAGCAAACTGTGAGGTGCTTTGCTCTCTTGGAGGATGTATTCCCTGGTTGGTGGTGAGTGTCCTCTACAGCTGCATCAGCACATGGAGAGGAGAGCAGGGGATGGAGCCTCCTAGCACTGGGTGCCTTCCATTGCCTCCCCTCTCCATGTCTAGTTGTCTTCCTCCTCCTTTTGTACTTGTTTCTGGGATTTGAGTGTCATGCGATCCTGAGGCAATTGAGTTGCCATGTATAATTTGTCCAGGAAGGCAGAGCTTAGTGCTTTATCTGGTGATAGCAGCCTTGCAGTACCTAAAGGGGCTACAAGAAAACTGATGAGGGACTTCTAACAAGGGCCTTTAGGGACAGGACAAGGGGAATAGCTTTCAACTGACAGAGGGGAGATTGAGATGAGACATTAGGCAGAAATTCTTCCCTGTGAGGGTGCTGAGGTGCTGGCACAGGGTGCCCAGAGAAGCTGTGGCTGCCCCATCCCTGGCAGTGTTCAAGGCCAGGTTGGGCAGGGCTTGGAGCAACCTGTTCTAGTGGAAGGTGTTCCTGCCTGTGCAGGGGGTTGGAACTGGATGAGCTTTGAGGTCCCTTCCAGCCCAAACCATTCTATGATGTCTTGGCTGTGCAGCTTTCTCACTGTTCTGTACAACTTTCTGTTGTGTGTTTAACAAATCAGTTAACGATGGAGGTACATAAACCTTTTAATTGCTAAGGATAAAACTTACTTCCCTTAGTGGAACCAAATATGCCAAAGCAGGCTACCAAACAGCACTGCTTTTCCAGCTTAACAGGTTTAGCTGATGTTACTGGATTGCTACCGACTTTATTATCGTTTCATAACTCACCTGTGGCTGGCAGTGAACATTTTGGCTTTTCTTTCTGTGCCTGTGCAGCCGCAGTGATAGTCATCGGGGCTCTTAGCCCTGCAGATGATCTCTTCAGGGTTATCACTTACTTACAAACAGACGTGTGAAGTATTTGTGGAAAGGCTTTTGAAGTGGTGTGGCAGGCGGATGCTGCCCGGAGCTGCCGAGCAGGCAGTGTTTACACAGGGGCAGAGGATTTCTCTGCCCGGAGTGGTTCTCCTCAAGTGCTCGTATTCTGCGGCTACGCTGTTTGCCTTTCTAATGAAGTGAACTGTTTGTTTGAAATACGTGGTAGAAGGTATTTAAACAGAGACTAAAGTAAACTTTGGGGCTGTTCACATAAGCCATGCATATCTGGTTTGTGAAGTGAAGGAAAACAATTTGGCTGCAGCTTACCTCTGGGAAGGGCAGTTAGGAGCTGTTTAAACAACGAGCCGGGCTGCAGCCTCTTAGGGGCCTTCAGTGATGACTGCTGCTCATGTAGGCATTCCTTGGGATGCTGCCTCGATGGAGAGCTCAAAATTGCTGCCCTTATTTAAAAAGGGGATTTATTCATTAACTGTGAAAACTCGGGTACATTCATATTTGATTAAAACCATCCCAATTAGACAATGGGCTGTTGAGAGCCAGCATATGCTCTTGCCTTTATAACGTCATTAGTAACCCAGAGTCTCCACTTTGAAATCAGATCGTGCCCCAGTGTGCAGACATCTGTTTCTGCCTAGCCAGATGGAGGTCAGCAACATAACTTAAACTGCTAATCCTCATTGTGGAGAGGGGAACGGGAATCTGAGGAAGGTAGTAACAAATGAACTTGGATCTCGCTCCTGGCAAGGCAGGAGGTATCAATGCCTGATACAATGCTTGGAACATGCACTGCAGAGCTCTCTGGTAATAAGCTTTTGCCTAACCGCAAGCAGAAGTTCAGAGAGCAAAGAAGGGCTGGGCAAAGTGGTACTCTTTGTGGTTGTGGCATTACAGTTCGTCTTGGAGAGCCTCGCTGCTGTTCCTGGCCCTGCCACAGTTGTGCCTAATGGGAGCGTTAGTCAGCTGCCAAACAGGGTTTCTGAACAATGGCTGGCAAAATGGAGATCTTGATGGCGGGGAGTGCTTTTCACCCCCTGTCATAGCACAGAACAATTAAAACCTATCATGTGGGGAGTTCAGAAGCAGAGATTTCCAGCCCTGTCCAATAGACGCCTGTCCTGGGTTCAGCAGCAGCAGTCATTTTTCTCCTCCTTAGTAGCTGGTGCAGCGCTGTGGTTTTGACTTTCAGCCTGGGAACAGCACTGATAACACCGATGTTTCCAGTTGCTGCTCAGTAATGTTTACACTGACCAAGGACTTTCTGAGCCTCATGCTCTGCCAGGGAGGAGGGGAAGCTGGGAGGAAGCAGAGACAGGACACCT
>WYDI02015493.1:0-42177 GCA_009867235.2 Psittacus erithacus
CCATCCCTGGTGGTGTTCAAGGCCAGGTTGGACAGAGCCTTGGGTGACATGGTCTAGTGTGAGGTGTCCCTGCCCATAGCAGGGGGGTTGGAACTAGACGATTTTAAGGTCCTTTCCAACCCTAACTACTCTATGGTTCTGTTTCCCAAGGACATACTTCATTCAGTAAAGGCTACACAAGCCTTTGCTCCGAGGCAATCCCTGATTATACCCACTTTCAGAATGACACTGCAGTACAAGTTGGGAGATGAAAGATCCTTTTGGTAATAGATAAAACTGTGACAGCTATTTCACATGCAGAAACTCCAGCTCAGACAAGGCTGCCTACAGGAACTGATAAATGCATACTGAACAGGCCTGAACACGCAGCAAAAAAGCGCTGGCTCTGATGTAAGTAGTCGACTTATCATAGAAAAAATGTGGGCCTCTGATAAGAAAGTGATGTTGTAAGCGCTAAGTAACATTCCTTTTGGCTGTTTTCTGGACTGTAAGCTTTAATCATTCATACTGTATTGGTTAACAAAACTTTTCAATAGTTAAAACATATAATCACAGTTCTAGGAGTTACAGGAGTCTTCAAAACAGTACAAAATCCCTGCTTGAAACTGCATGAACACACATCCCATGTGCTTCTCTAAATATACCTCAGTATAGAAACTGAAACACAATTTCAAAACAATGATGTAAGCAGAACATAAAATATCAATCCGCTTAGGTCACTGAGATACACAGAGAGTTAGGGCCTGCACTGAAGTCTTCAGGAACATTTAAGCTATGTAACCATGTTACTATTGACATGGTATCCGTGGCACACTTGAGAAACGATGCCAAGTGTTAATATTCCCATAGGAAATCTCAGTGCCATTCCAAGTGTGTGGTGTAGTCACGTAGGTGTCAGCTGCAAAACGTGCAGACAAGTTTTTGCTACCAAAAAGGGTTCCTTGCAAGCTCCTTAACTACATGCTTTTGAAACCATGAACTAAGGAAAAAAATAAATCAAAAGAAAAGCCATGACACAGTACAAGAAAATAGTTAGATAATGAAGTAGGATCCACAACAGCACATCTCCCTAGAAAACCATCCATTGATTTTTCTGAGTTCTCTGTTCTCAATGCTGAAGAAGTTGGAAAGTTTCCTCAAGGACAAAGTTATGTGAGTATTCTCCAGCAAGCCTTCAACATCCAAGCTGACCAACAGTTTTCATTAGTAGGAAACTTTTTAGTGCACATCTACATGAAAAATGAGAAACTACAATGCACCCCAGCTAGTAGTTCTAGCCCTTTCCACTTTTCAAAGGGGCATACATGTGTGGTATGTTCAAACCTGGTGACAGAACATCTTGTTCACATTTAAACTTGTTGACACTTTCCTAAGTTGTACAGGAAACTAAAAAGACATCTAAGAAACAACCAACTCGCACAAGTGTCACAATGCCTGTGACAACTGCCAGTTGGAAACTACTCCATAAAGTTGATCACTGGAACAAAGTGTTCCAGAAAGAGAGAGGAGCAATACATACCTTTGAATATAGTTTTGAAAGTTATAAATAAATGAACAACCTTTTAGTCACATGGCAACTTGTTTATACAAATGCATTAACCTGTCTTGCAATCATGTCTCTACTCCAGATTAAAAAGAGTTTTAAGTTGATTTACTGGCATGAACAAAGAATAGGCACAAAAGTAAGGTAAAAATAATGATAATAAAAAAACCCAACCCTGCTGCTTTCCAGTAAAGACATTCCTGAACAGGAACAGAACTAGAGACACTTATGAAGAGGAATCTGTAACAAGTAGGTGTCAGAATTCACGTGGAGGATTCAGCCAAGTGACAAGTTGCTTCAGAAGAACCCTGTCACTATCCTAATAACTGAGATTTCAAGGGGACTAAAGATCCCCAAGGGTGAAACTACGTATGTCTAAATACAGATCATTTGTACATCTGCCTTTTCTTCTGAGGTTGTTGAACGCATGCCATTTAGACATCCAGAGCACTCCCCTATGCATCACAGAAACAAAGCTTTAGCTCTCCATTATTAGAAATGTCCTTATGATTTATTTCAGGTTATAAATATATTTGAAACCTGTGGGTTTTAAGCAGCTGCCCTCACTCAAATGGGAAATCCATGATGGACAAAACAAAGTGATTCACCCTTCTTCCATCTAAGACGTTATGCTAAGCAAGAACTTGCTCTATTATTGTAGAAAGCCACAGATAAACTGATAAGGCATCTTTATTTTCTGACAACTACTCAGAAACTAAAATATCAATAACACAGTATTTCAATAACCGAGTACATTTAAGCACATAACAGACAAAGGTTTGTGAACACTAAGAAGGTGTATCGAGTTACCTTAGCTTCCTGAAGAGCCATCATGGTTGTGAACAGTAACTTAGCTACTGACACCAAAGTTCAGGTGATGGTCCTATTACACAAACTGCAATAGGAGTAACTATTAAACAGAGAAATCCATGAATCCATAAATAAGTTAATGCTCCCACATAGCAGCATGCACAGTCTGTGAACTGCTGGTCGAACTAGCTTCAGGAACCAAAACAGATCCTTCACAAGTCCCTCATGTTTCTTCACGGCAGTAAAACAGAGGGCCACAAGCACTGAATCATCATCACTTGAACTGTAAGATGTAGCCACATCCTTACAGGTACAGTGGTTAGAGCCCAATTAGTAAAAACAGAGTAGAAGAATTCACCTACTGCCCACAAACACAAAACTATGCTCCAGCTACCAAAGCAAGCAGAAAACATGAGGGTAAGAACTTCATCCTAGCAACTGTCAGTATCACTAAGATGAAACAAATATTCATTTAATGAATTAAGAAAACTATTTGGTCCTAGTAAAACCAAAGCATCTGCAAATACATGAAAAATAAGTGAATTTCCAAGAGAATTAGTATAATTCAGAACATCTGAAAGTGTACAGACAAGTCACACCATGATTTTAGAAAAAAGAGATGTCCCTTCAACAACTACACCTTCTGTCTTGCACAAAGATGCTTTTTTGTGCAAACTCTCAAAAACCCCCCTGTCAATTCAATTAAAAAGCTCACTTGTATGGAAACCACAAAATTAACTGAAATTAGCTTACAAAAAAGATTATTTCTGATACTTAGCTCTGGAGTAAGCAAGGCTAAGGCGTTATAGAAACATAATAATGAAAACAGACCTTTTTTTTCTCAGATTTTCACAAAATAAGCAGAAATAGATATTAAAAACTGCAGTATTTAAATACACAAGAAAAATTCTTAGTCATATCAATTCAGAGATCATTACTATTACTTGGTATTACCCCTGATCTCACCTACTGCAGCATCTGAGAACTTAAATTCCCTCTTTCAACTACAGCTTATTTTTGCTCTTCAACAATGACTTGTAAGGAACAGTAAACACAGAACATACTCTTCAACAGTACCCTTCAAAATGAAGGCTACTGACTCAGCCTGGTAACAAGCCCAGTATCTCTACAACAATGAAGGTTTTCTGAGGAGCGGCAATTTTAGTATTTCTCAGTGTTACACTGCCACAAGACAAACAACCTCATCTCCACAGCTGGTTTAAACTCACAAAGCTGAATAGTTCCCAGAATGGTCATTTTGATGCTTACCAGCTTCTGCAGACTAATTCTAGTTTCCTAAAAGTTGTTTGTGCACTTGTGACACTAGCTCAATACCACACTTCCACAAAAAAAAAAAAACCAGCTTCTCATAGTAGGCAATTACCAACTAACCTGCTTTGACAAAAATATTTCTCAGTGTACCCAACTATTGAAAGCCATTACTAAGATTAAAGACAGAGGAAAAGAAGAAAGAAGTCTCTCATCTACAGGCTTAAGGTAGATAAGACAAATGAACAATTTGGTCCAATAACTACATTCCCCTTGACTGGCCTAAATGCATCAAAAGGAAAAGGGAAACTTAATGACTCACACACCTAAAAACCTGGGTGTGCCACAGCACACATAGCAGCAAGTTCCCAGAGTCCAGCAAGTGGGGAGACCAGGAGCAGTCAGAAGTGGGAAAGAACACCACAATGTACTATTTGCTTGTGCGATCAGCAGTGGAGCTGAGACTGCACCACCTAACACTAAGTACGCAAGGGCCACACTGAGTATCCTTCATGGAATGTGGGCTTTTGGATTATTTGGGGTTTGGGTTGTTTTTGGGTTTTCTGTTTGGTTTTTTTTTTTTTTTGGGAGGTGGGAGGGAGGGAGGTGGGGGGAAAAAGTGAGGTATACATATTTTTTTTCATTAAAGTACTTTTACTGAACTACCAGCTCACAGGACCAAATACTAGACTACCATTTCTACGTGCATTCCTTCAGCTTATCTTCCAGTTCAGCCTCATCAGAAAGGAATTCAGTTTGTGTATTCCCACATGAAGACCAGACTGCAGTAAACAGAGTGAACTTCTGTAACACACTCCTCATCCAAACTAAGATGATAAAGAAAAGCGTGATATTCTTGAGGCATGATCCAACCGCAATACACAAATGGATCTCATAGACACGCAACAGTGTTAACTTCCGCAGTCCCTGTAAGTAACAACACGCTCCTGTTGTGTATGCTGCAGCTTCCATATATTCCCATTATTAAGATACACCTTTCCTTAAAACTACAGTGATTTGCTGAAGACAACAGACTGAGCCCCACTGCACAGAAATATCTGGCCAGAAAAAACTCAGTTAAAGCATTTGATTCTTTTGAGAAAGCAAGTCCTTATTCACAGCATGGTTTAGGTTGGAAGAGACCTTAAAGATCATCTAGTCCCAAGCCCCTGCTCCGCTAGACCAGCCCCCCATTTCCGTGCTTAGAAATCTTTGAGCAGCCTAAGTGACCCCAAGTAGCCTGCTGCACACCAGCAGGATTTTGGTGAAAGTTTTCCAGTTGTTTGGAGATGCCCAGTCCCTTGGCAGAGCTCTGGCTCTGCTACCTGTAACTCCTCCAGAAGTGCCAGTTTGTAACCCCTCTTCCAATTCATTCTCATGTCAGGCACTGGATTTGGAAGAGGCCCAGAAGAGACGTGGTTGGCATGCATCCATCCTGCCATGTCTCTTACTGCTTTTCTGCCCCACAGGATGCTGGTCCTGCTCTTGGTCAGCCACCAGCTGGCTGTCAGCTTATCTCTGGCTGCTGCAGTCCTCTACGCCTCCTAGTACGATCCCAAATTCTTCTACCTCCTGCTGTTACATGTACTTCCTGAGGAAACCCATAACCACCCTGCATATGCACTGGGAAGGATTTTTCCTGTGGTCAGCAAGGGGCTACTGCCCCCTTTCACATCCCACTCATGCCCTCAATAAAGCAGCAATGATCGTGGCATGCAAACCAGCTCCTCTCAGCAGGGGGGGATGGTCCATGAAAGGGGAAGTCTGCAGGGCCTGGGCAGAGGGGGAGCTGACCTAGTGAGCTCCACTCTCATTCCAGTACCCCAAACATCCACAGGCCAGGCGCTGTCCTGAGAATGTCCCTGGACTGGGGCCCAGAGCTTGTGCCCAGGTACACCTGTGCACATGGTAGAGGAAGCCATCACAGTCATGTTTGTGCATCTTTGGGGTTCAGTCTTGTTCACCTTGAGGGTCTAGGAAACAGCCAGTCCTTGGGGTTCTGCCAGAGTCAGCATGGGCAGCTGCCAGGTCCAAGAGCCAGCAAAGACACCAACCATGGAGTCACTGTGGTTGGCAATCAGGCAGCAAAAGGCAGCTGTGGCTTCAGAGAGCAGCCAGCTGGCCCTGGAGACTCCAGGCTGGGCAGGTGGGATCTGCAGGACCCTAAGAATGCCAATCCCATCTGCCAGATGGGACTGGCCAGGCTCTGAAAGGCCAATGTGGCATAGCCAGCAGCAACCAGGCCATCCAGCAGCTCCAGCACAGGCAGGTGCCTATTCGCGATCAAGTAGTCAAACTGAAATTTTATCCAGCACTCCAATTTTTACATCTCCACTCATGATGCTTCCTGTTCAGCAAGGGAATTAAAAGCCAGTATGCAAGGCTAGCACTAAATCAAAGAAGTGCTGGTGCTGTAACTCAGTAAGAACTGATACAAAACACATGTTTTATGTGTTTCCTTAGCTCTTGGTGTAAACAAGATTTCTCTTATCAAATCAAAATTATTACAGCTTAGTAAGTAGGGAGATAGCACCAGTAACAGTTAGCAGGTTTGCTAATAGACAAAGAAATTCAGGAAATGCTCTACACATACACAACACAGAAATGGTAACCTTGGTCATTATGACAGATATCTTTGTGTACCTAAACACTCCTAAGTAAAATATTTTTTGAGAATTACTTCATATTTCTTATTTTGCTACTCCTTCAGCATCTTTGCACCCAAAATCAGAACTGAGACTGAATTAGACTAGAAATACTTTGTATTTTAAAAATCAGATTGCGTACAGTTAAAATTTTAACTACAGCAAATAAACTGTCATTCATTGGTTATAACTTATAAAGTTACCTATAACACAAGCATACAATCTACCCAGCATATGAAAGCTTTCAACGGATATTTTTAATCTATGTATGAAATACTTACACTAACCAGATAAAATCCCTCCTCAAAAAGTTTATAAATTTTATTCAAAAGCAAGTCCATTTAAATTTTGGCTATGGAACAGTTTGCATGTGTTCAAGAAGCCAAACAGACTACAGAGAGCTACCGAGTCAGAGGCACCAAGAAAAGCACAATTTACGCAAAAATAGTTGAAACGCACTTGTATCCAAGGAACAGATAATGACACATTAACAAAATCAGTCTGAAAGCCAATTTGGCTGCACTGGTATTAAAATTAATAATCTTGTCTACAGAGAATCTGTCCCAATTTTAAGCAACCAGAACCAATGTAGATACATTCTCATGCAGTCATACTACATACTAGAAGTTTGCCTCTGTGCAGATATTTGCTTGTTTATTGAATGTAAAAACCTCAGTAATCAGCAATCCACAGTTATAATTGCAAAAAATGCCCAACACATAAAAAGCCTGAACTAAGCACAATTTAACCATGTTCTCCTATACTTTTTCATACAGAACATTCAAGGAGGCACAAGTGTTAGATGCCATTTTAAGTGATGAACTTTTAAAGTAAATAAAGGTACTTCAGATCCTACCTACAAAGCCAGCTAAAATATTGCCTTTGTTTACGTTTTTATACACACCTGCAAGTACATAGGCTTGCATATAAAAATGTATCTCCCTTCACTGATTTGCTGTACCAAAAGGAGCACATATACAAGCCTGTGGCTCATAAACTGTCAGTTTCTAAAGGTATCCTAATATGCTTTTGGAAAAGGAAACAGACAACCCTGCCTTAGGGAACAGTTAAGCACGTTTGAAAGACAAAGCTATTAGTATGAGCATCTTAACACCCTTGCATCACAAGTGTAGACACTGATGACTCTACAGTAAAGTGACTGACAAGAAGAACACAGCCGACTTAGCTAATGCCTGTTCTTAACCTGAACCCCCTCAAAAGTCAGTCTGGTTTTTGTTAAGCTTTTCAAAACTTCAACCTTTTACTACTCCATTCCCGATTTTCTTAAGTATTTACCACCTTTTAGGGTTTATAGTGAACTTGAGTTCTTAAGTCTTCTAGGAAGAGTGGAGTGAGCCATATATGTTCTTCTACATTGGAAACACAAACATTTCCTCTAGAGAATTCTTGATTAAATTTCCCAACAGAACATTGTATTAACCAAACCTTGCATGAATGCACAGAGAAAGATTATTTAGATAACTAGAAGTTCTTAATAATACAGAAAACTTCAACGAAAAGTGTGATGCAGCACAAATTCTAGTCTTACAAATGTGCCACAGTATTACTTGAGGAAGTAAAGTTACAGTGCAAACAGCAGAAATTTCCACTGTTTTAAGAATACATCGCACCAAAAAAAAAATTAATAGGAAAGTTAAAAAAATTTTAACTTCACAGAAACCAAAGAAAGCTGCAAGACAAAGAACACAGTCTCACATGGGTGCTAATTATAGAAAGCTCAACTAGAACATAAGGAAAGCTAGTGGAGCTGCATGTTTAAATAAGTTCTATGACTTATTACTTACCGTGTCCCATATCTGAAGCTTTATCTGTTTTCCATCAATAGTAATCATTCGAGCCCCAAATTCTACGCCTGAATAGATTTGACAAAAAGATTACATTATTAGCATATATCAGAAAGAAGAATGACAAGTACTATGAAAGTCAGAATATAAGTTTAACTTAACTTAGTATTGCATTTGTAGGAAATAACCTCTTTCACAATCTCCTTTAGTTAATTTTCCAGCTGCTTGAAAGAGCTGGAAAGGTTTCCAGAAGAGGAGAACTGTTACTTTACAAGTGCTTTGCAAATGCATTCAATCAGAGCAAGTGTCAAGGAGGTATTTCCTACAAAGTTTTCCAAACGATTTACTAGCTGTGGATTTCAAGGAGAAAAACATGTTCATTTGAATGCAAACAGAAACTGAAGAGTTACAGTGATTTTAACATTCCACCAATGACAGACTGCTAAAGCCTGTTTAGAAGAAATTAAACCTAAAAATCTTTATAAATATTCTATTGAGCATACAAATGTCACTTTAACAAGATAAAATATATTACCGTATTAATACAAGCTCATCTGCCTTTATGTAAAAAGTGCTTCCAAAATGTTAGCTAAAGAACAAATTTAATAACTGAGGGAGAAAATTAATGTTTCAAATAACCAAAAGGAATTTATTCAGTGGAAAAAAACCCCCAAAACAACAGCCTTTTACACCATCTTGTAAAGCAATTCCAAGATCATTAACAGTAAATTAAGCATAAATTGAGGCTATTACTACTGTAGTTAAAATCTGACAAATGCCTACAGCTGGTGGACATATTTAAAGGCTTGCAAGTTTCCATTAATCTATGCTTCATAAATCTATTATTTCAGATTAAAAAAAAAACAAAAACAAAAACCACCAAGATCTGGTACCTGAAGTTTTGTCTAAAATTGGTCACTGTCTAGATTTAGACTGAAGTGTTTAGCGTGGAGAAGAGAAGGCTCTGGTGAGACCTTATGGCAGCCTTCCAGTGCCTAAAGAGGGCCTACAAGAAAGCTGGAGAGGGATTTCTTTATAATGGCATGTGGTGACAGGACAAGGAGGAATAGCATTAAATTGAAAGAGGGTAGATTTAGATTAGATATTAGGAAGAAATTCTGCACTGTGAGGGTGGTGAGGCACTGGCACAGGTTGTCCAGACCAGCTGTGGACATCCCATCACTGGCAGTATTTAAGGCCAGGTACGGAGCTTGGAGCAACCTGGTCTAAGTGGAAGATGACCTTTAAGGTCCCTTCTAACCCAAACCATTCTATGATTCTGTTCTATTAAGCAGCCTAAATTGGAAGCTTCTCTTCAAAAGCTTGTTCAGAATATTGAGGGGTGGGGAGGGGGTGGCAGCGCTGCTTTCTGCAGATGACTTTTGGGGAAAGGGGCATGGAGGAACCACTCTCCTTCCTGCAGGATATTGGAACCAAATAGAAGCTGTGGGCCAAAGAACATTTAGCTCTCTTTAGCATCCAAATAACTTGCAGTAAGAGTATGCAAGCAAATTGAAAGAATGTAGGGGCAGAAAGGAGGAAGCAGCTGAATGACAATGGTCTCTCCGAAGTTAACTGCAAAACCAGGGTAAGGTCCTTAGACTATTACAAGTATCAACATGCAGGTACTATTTGATCTCAAAATGCAGATAAAGAGCTGCTGATTTAAATCCAGGAACCATCCTAAATGTTTAGTTTCTACACACTACCCTATAGAAAAAAATTAAAAGGGTGTTTATTCCGTTCCATCAAAATACCTGCTGAGAGATAATTCTGAATTTGAAACAACACATACAGTTTGTTGGTAAGTTTGTTCTCCTCAGGAAGAGAAGCTGTTCAAGTTTATAGTAAGGGAATGTCTTAAGGGCAATTGGCAAACCAGAGAGAATGTGCAGAATGTGTACAGTTTATGGGTTTAGTCACCCATATCTATCTACAAATGTCGGTTGTTTTGTTGTTGTTTGGGTTTCTGTGCTGTGCTTGGTTTTGTTGTTGCTGGGTTTGGCTTGTTTGGTGGTGGATTTTTTTATTTCCCCCTTTCCTCTCCAGCTGCATCAAGCAGGTTCTCCTCCCCTCCTTCATTCTTAATAACAGATACTTCAGTTCCCAAATGAAAAATAAACTGAGATAGTTGCCACACTGTAAATTCTTTTAGAGTATGCTACTACAATTATGCAATGAGCTGTATTCTGAATGTAGCTCAAAGACAAATACCTGCTTCAACGTATTCTATCCCCCTCAATCTTGTCCTCATTAGAGATGACATTTCTCTCCAAATTTCTTCAGTATCAGAGATAACACGTTAGGCTATTTATACTAAAATTTGGGCCTGAATTGTACGCAACTTTAGATGAAATATCTTTTTTCTACATGCCCAATTTCAGTTTCTCTTTTCTCCCAAATTGCTCAAAGCAGGAATGGAATCTGCACTCCCATAGGCTACAATCATTGTATTATATTGAAAAAAAGTTAGGCTATATAACACAAGCCTTTTTATTCACTCTACAGGTTCTCAGGAGTTTTAACATCATCAGCTGCAAGTGCATTAGACAATCAACCTACCCCATCTCACCCTACACAGGGAATTAATATGACTTTGAAAAAATTTCCTTATTTATCTCTTTCTAAATCTGATTTGGTAACCAGGAGAACCATGCTCCTGGCCAAAACACACATACATGCCCTACCAGTTAAGTGGAAGGAAGTTGTTTCCAGCCTATGCCCCTTCTTCCCCTTTCCAAGCAGTGCCCTTTGTTCCATTCCTACATCCCTCATTATGTTGCTATCTAGGTTCACCTCCTCATCCCACTAGCTTCAGTTTCTGCCCTCAGATTTCAGCTAGCTATATGCCAGGCAAAGAACTGGCACTACAACCACCCTGCTGGGGTGAAGCCGTTTCCCACAGCCTATCAGTCTGCTAATGTGACAGGGCTGCCAAAGACATAAGTGATATATAAAGTGTCATGTATTTGGCAGGCCTCAAGAATAAAAGATGACAATAACTTATGTCTTCCTGAAGAACTCAGGCTCTTTATTCAGCCAGCCTATTTGCTGCCAAGACCTCAGAAATATTTGAAAACTGATGTTAGCTTAAGAATTTGAATTATATTAGACAGCCACACACAAGGTGTGGGAGGACTGTCAAGAGAGAAGGGAAGCCATAGCTAAACCTCCTTATACATTCTGTTACATGAAGAATATTTGTTTATGTTTCATGCATCTATTTCAGTACTCCCAAACACAGGAAGCCTATATATTCCAGGGCACAAACTGAAAATACAGACTAGGGATACATTCTGTGCAAGGCTTATCATGATTAGAGCTGATAGGTTCCTTGAAATAACATCAAGAAGAAATTCAGAGGTTCTGCAACCTTAACAGAGACTACCATCTGTTATGCTAAACAGTGAATCTGATATGAAAGACTAAGCTTGCCTACAAAAGAATTTATTCCCACACTACTCTTCTTATTTTCTGTGGAAGGTTAAATAAAAGTCTGCATCATTTACCATAGTCAGATCAGAGGCAATGCATTCTGCCAACATGTATTCACTTCCCCTAGTGACAATATCAAATTACACCCAACACAAATGGTCCACATCCAATGGAAGACTCAGGAAGGAAAAGCAAACAATGAATACCTTCACACTTCAATCCTTCTCTATCCCAAAATCAGCCTTGCCAAGCAGTAAATTTATTTATTCACCTTAAAGGTTAACTTTGCTTTAGTTTACCTGTAACTTGTTGTCAAGGTTCTGTGGCTAGACTAGTATTTTATTCCCTGGTAAAAATTCTGCCATTTCTGTCACTATCGATGCATTCTGCATCAAAACAGTATTTGGCATTGGCCAATTCTGCTTCCACGTCCAGTTTTTAGCTTTTCTGAAGAGACAGTTGAGATACTATAGATACATAGTTTTTGAAATTGTTTCAGATTTTTCTTATTGGGAAGGTACAAAGACCTCCCCTTGGCTTTATTAGCTAATACACATTCATCAGCTAAAGATTCACTTCTACCTTAGTACAGCAGAAATCCTGCATTACTGCAGCAAAACAAACTCATAAAAGCATGCTGAGGTACTCCAGTACTTAATCATTAGCATTGTGGGGGACAAAAGAGACTTACCAATAGTGAGATCGTGGACTGGTTGAAACCGCTTGTCTGTAAACTGTAACAATAAACATGATTTCCCAACACCTAAAAAAAAAAAAAAATAAAAGTTTTAAGCAAATTAAAAAAAGAATCTGTCAAGAACCAATAGAAATTAATTTAGGTGAATGGCATATACAGTTTAAAAATCATTACTAGAACTTGAGATACTAGATTTCACTTACTTTGAAATATATGCGACTTTTTCATAACACAACAGCCTTTGAAGTTCCAGAAGCATTAAAGTAAAAGCAGTTATCTTCACAAACTGAAAAAAATTAATTCTTCTGAAAAAGTAGTACTGCCTTTGCTATTAAGTGAGAAAAAGTTTTGTGACAGACCTCAGAAGTATCATTTTACATCCTCCCTCCACAGTAACTACAGGTCTTGCTACTCCCCTCAACTCTATATCTGCTTCCCCTTCAGTGCTTACTTTCAGCTTTCTTCCACACTAACCAGATCCTCAGTAACACCTCACTCCCACCTATCTCCTAATTTATCATCAGTACATATATGGCTACTTACAACCACCATGTGCTGCTGCCCACTGGTTCTCAATGCACCAAGAACTAGTCCAAGCAGAACTGGCAACAGCTGTGTTCACATTACAGCCAGACAGGCAACACAAACATTATCATAAGTTACCCTGATTTCTGGTGCAAATGGCTTAACTACTTCACATTACATGGGCACTGATCAGCAAAGCGACAAGGCAAAGAACTATACTGCAAGGCAAAAGACAGGCATACCGGAGGTTTGCATATAGTAAAACTGACCTTTCTACTACCAAATTCAGCAAAGTTTTTAGTATGGTTTCATGAGGAAACAAAGCCTACACAATCTGAAGCCCTGCCCACCTGTCATTTTGGTCCTAAAAAGTTAACACCAGTGGCTTGTTCCAATCAAATCTAACAGAAATAGGAGACCAGCATTTAGTTTTGTCACAAAATGAGTTGTGACAAATTGATGGTATTTCAAGACCAATATCCCAAGCAATGCAGCAATTCCAAGTCAAAGACAGTTGTTGGTGCTGCTATCCCCAGTCTCCTCCTTACAGCATATTCATGCCCAGTTCTCTATATGACTCAGATGAGATCTTAAGCAGTTTCAGTTTTCTGCTGGGTTTACACACTAATCTGACAAGAAGAGACAAAGCAAACAGAAATGGCTTAATGTGGGGTCAGACAAGCATGAGAGTTAGCTCAAATGAAGGAAGAGAAATGCAGCAGCAAGCAGATCAGCAGCTTAGACTGGCATGGAACAGAAGCTCCAGGCAAAGTTTGCAGCATTGGCCTTAACAGATCACTTCTCTGGAGCTCTCTGGCTTCTGATAGAAAGCTGTCAGAACACAAGCAGCTTCGAAGCACATTCAGATTGTGTCCAACAAAATTAGTGGACATAGGAGAAGTGAATGAGAAATGGGGGAGAATGCTGGAAGAAGCTGGAAGTAAGATAGGCAGAATACTGGAGTTATAGAGACAAAGAACACATAAGTCTAAGAAACCTTAAAATACTAATACTTCTAACTCAGAGAAGACTGTATACGGATACAGATAACTTTTAGACCACCAATGAAACAGGGCTGCCCCATCACAGGGCATCAGAGTATCATCACCATCCTACCTACAAAAACAACCTATAAATCACACCAGAAACAGAATGGAGAATAGCTTTTGCCATTAGCCTTACTAAGTGATTTCAGTATCAGTGGATAAACCAGAACCTCAAACTTACCCAATATTTTTGCAAAAATCTTATAAGAAAAATAGTTAAAAATTTAATCAACATGACACTTGATCAGGTGTCCCAGCACCACTTCTCAAGTGGCAGTTTGGTATTTCTTCTCCCTGTAAGGCTGATAACCACCCTGTTGGTTCAAGAGAACAGGCGGACACTAGCGTCAGCATAGCAAGGATGACGGACAAGCACAGCCCCTTTGATGCAAGTCTCAATCTGGCACAAGATGACTGCACATTACTTCTATGTAGCAGGCCTTTTAGGAACAGACTGCAGACTGATGGATTCACATACAGAAACAAAAGAAACAACCAGTTTCTGTTTAATGCCATTCCCACTACTTTAGAATCTTCCAGCAAAAAAATGCCTGTAAGTCTCTAGGTTTTATACTAGTGTTGACTGAAAAAAAGGCATTCAAAAAGTTCAAATGAAGCTGTAGTGCCTGGTAAATTTAGGCTATAAATATTTTATTGCCTACATTGAGTAGTAATATCATGGTTTAATTTTAGAGTTTCAAGACATTGCAAGCTCGTAACAGGAAAGTTCTTACGAGAACAGCTCATGGCTCATTCACTTCCAGAGCCAACCAGACACTGCAATGATAGACACAGCCAGGAACCTGGATCAGTAACAGGAGCTGTATATGAACTCCTGCAGAGTTTACCACCTTGTGACATGAACAGATGCTGCAAAGATCAATTAACAGTTGCATGGCAGATGTTTTAAAGTAACTACACTGGTTAACTCTAAGAGAAAAGTGGCTGTTTCCCAGGTGCCTCGTTCACTTAGCAGGCTAAATCTTATACCTGAAACGAGGCACTATGGGAAAAATAGCTGAGCATGTCTTATGATTCTCAATTGTAGAACACAGAAGGGACAGATGTGGTTATTTATTAACTCATTCTCCATTTTAATATAGCTTCAGACAAACCACCCCAAGAGAAAAAAAAAATCTTATTACCATTAAAACAAGGAATTATCAGAGCTTGGATACACTTCACCAACAACCACAGTAAACAAAAGCTCTTGCTATGGAACAAATTAAAACAACAGATTATGTGCTCAGAGAGGAAGTGTGCTTCTTTGCAAGTGCATGCTCTAGGATCCCTTTATCACTTCTTAGTACCCAAACAGTGATGGGAAATGGAACTTTTGCTATAGTATTCCCACCATCTGGCTCTGAATTCCAAATCAACAGCCTGAGTTGGCTCTCTAAATTCTCCTGCCTCCCTTTAACAGCTTCCTCTTTAGGTGCCACTCTGCAGTCAAGTTCCCTAGGCAAAGCTTGGCAAAGCTTTGCTACTGTCCACCTTGGCTCTGCCATGCTTCAACACCTCCCTTCCTTTCATGAACGCTAGTGTTCATTTCACTGCTCAGCAAACCAGAACAAGCACAGGGGTAAAGCTAACTTCTCCCTTCCCACTCATTGGGTTATGCAATGAGCTAAACCAAGAAACAGATCCAGCATAAAACTATGGTCACAAGAAACACTAGTATGTGCATGAGACCAGGGCTACAGGGATGCTCTTTTCAGTAGCAGGCTGTACTCATGGCAATTAAAAAAGCAGCTCTGGAACCACAGCACAGGTGATGATACAGCCAAGCCATTTAAATGGCTTTTAACAAGAAAGCCGACCTTCTTCCTTACCCTCTTCTAGGTCCTGTGACTCCCTGTGAACAGAGCAAGGAAAGTTCAGTTGTCAGGTGTAAAGTCAGAGATGCACTACTGTCACCAAGAAGAAGCTCTCCAAGCTTTCCTTACCACTATACAAAACTCAGTGTTCCTTCCACTGATGTTTGTCTTTGGAGGTTAACCTGGCTCAAAACTAAAATGCCTCAATGCAGGGAGAGTGGGCTCGCATAATTTCCTTACTTGCTCATATAAGCACCACTACAGACCAAGAAAGATGACAGAGGAAAAGAACTGCAGCAGGGCCTCATCTACACAGTTTTTGAACACTTCCACGGACAGTGATTCTACCACAGCCCTAAGAAGTCTGTTCCAATGTCTAACTATCCTTTTGGTGAAGAAATTTTTCCTACTATCCCATCTAAATCTCCTCTGGCACAGCTTGAGGCCACCACCTCTTGTCCTACCACTTGTTACCTGGGAGAAGAGACCAGCCACCTCCCTGCTCCACATTTTCAGGTAGTTGTAGAGAGCAGTAAGGTCCCCCTGACCCTTCTCTTCTCCAGACCAAACCCCCCAGTTCCCTCAGCAATTTCTCATCAGAATTGTGCTCCAGACTCTTCACTGGCTAAAGCTGCCCTTCTCTGAATCCGCTTCAGCACCCCAATGTCTCTCTTGTAGTGAGCGGCCCAGAACTGAACATAGTATTTGAGGTGCAGCCTCACAAGTGTGGAGTACAGGGGGGAAATCACTTCCCTGGTCCTGCTGGCCACATTATTGCTTATGCAGGCCAGGATGTTCTTGCCTTAGTTGGCTGGCTGGGCACAAACTAACTCATATGCAGCAGCTGTCAATCAGCAAACCCAGGTCTTTTTCCACCAGGCAGCAACGCACCACATCTACTTCTAAATGCATCTGCAAACCCCCCTAATGTTTTGGCAATATCCAAATAAAAGATTGTTTTTCCTGGTTAACTCTCACAGCAGCCAGCATTCCATGCTACTTGTGTTTTATTCTTAAAAAGACCAATCCCATGGAATTTCGGAGCTACTCCCACCGATACAATGTAAAATTTTTGCAGGTTCATGGCAATGTGGCTTGAGTACCTGAAAGACAGCTATGCCAGTTCAGGTCTCTCCTACAACAGAACACTAATTAGATCTTTAAACAGTTCTGACTACATAGAAAAAGCTTTTATATATATATATATATAACATAACAACCAGAATAGAATTAATCCCATGTTCATAAAGCAACTGTGCTTGTAGTACCAGCCAAACAAAAAGTCATGGAACGTCAATGAGCAATGAAGCAAACAACACAAGAGGACAAGAGCTACTAGGCAAAAGGCAGCCTTGCACAGCCAGTTTCTGTAGGTGTCATTTTAAGGGACTGAGATCATACTGAAATCCCTATGTTTAAGCAGATGAAAGAATGTGGAATCACAACTCAGAGAAGACACGTGCAGGTGTCTTGTATAACTGCAGGGGTTTTTCATTGGTTTGTTCATGGTTCACATAACCCACTTTGGTTTACAGTGCTGAAAAGGAAGACGAGCCAAATGTTAACATCTGTCCTCAGCTGATGCTGTCTTACTTTTCTCCTACAGTTTGTTTACAACTAATTGCTGAGTCACCAGGCAGCTGATCCATTTCCAAAGACTCTAAATCAAGTCCCAGAGATAAATGTCTTGAACACTATGGAAATTACAAAGCAACTACATGCAAGACCACTGGTATATCCTCACTGGTTTGAATGGTGTGGCAGACCAACATTGGAAGTGAAGATGACAGTCCTGATCCACTCAATTTCTATCAACAGAGCTGTGAATTTAACTGTCTTTGTCTGAGGAACAGTAGTAATACCTAAACTATCACAGTCATTCTGGCAACAAACAAATCTGCACAACATAAATTGGCTCTCCAGTACTAACTACATTATAATACTTAAAAGGTCGATAGGAGACGTTAATAAAAGCAAATCCAACTTCCCCACTATTGGCATGTTTAATTCACTTCAAGAATCATTATTATAGTAGTTTTAATTAATTTCCTGTAGCAACTCAGAAAAAAAGTCACAGGAATTAAAACAAACAGACTTGAGAGTTGTTTTCTCTCTGCATTTCTTTTATCTATCTCACTCCTCCCATGTCTGGATCTTAAGCAACTTCAGAAGTGACACGCTTCCATTCTGTATTTCACATTTCAAGCAACTGAAATGTGAAAGTGCAGCACAGACTATCACACTGAGGATACTCCATTGTAAAAATTTAATCAGTATATGATCAATGTACCAAAGCAATTGTTTGCTACCACCTCTACCACTTTAATTATTATAGTTTTTAGAGATGCATCAGAATTGGCCACCTGTTCTGAAACACTATCTTTCTGAATTCTGCACTACCACTTTGAATCACCCTGAACAGATAAACCTCTTCCTACTTCCCCTGAATCCCCTGTCCTTTAACGAACTGTCACTCACATTAATATCATCTACAGCCTAATGCTTCTAATACAGTCATATCTATGTTCTATTTCTTGAGATTCTTTTGTACTACAGCTGCTGCTACTGCAGTAGCCTAGAAAAGCTTCCATAGTTTAAATGTAGGCTTGAAAAAAGGTAAAATCACATAGTAGTTGCATTCATATATTTATAACAACCTCACATGTAATGCAACTGTAATGTATAATTATACTCCAGAAACAGATAATTTGCTCCATAGGTATGAAGTACAACTATGCAGGTATTCTTAGAATAGCATGTAAAGTGGCAGGTGTGTCATCAAAATTATTTAAGAAGCCATTCATTCAGGTATGAGGAAAAGAAAAAGAAAGATGCACAATACCTGGGCACAACAGCTACCAGATACCAGTTAATAGCTAACAAGGTAACTAACTTGTCCTGACAACAGTTTGATGGAAGTATGCTACCTATAGCCATGCTATGCTGAGGAAACACAGAATATGCTGGCAAAAAGGCTTCAAACAGCAATTCCTATCAGTACATGGTTATGCCTGCAGCATTCATATGCATTATTTTTGTTACACAGCAGCCAGTGTCAAACAGAATGCAGCAAGGTTTTCAAAAGTAGCAAGCAAATGGGTGGAGAAGGGAAGACACCTCAGAAGCAACTTGAAGCACCTGGGAATGCAGTGGTGTCCCCCTCAAAAAAAAAAACCTAATAAAAGAAAAAAGAAAAATCCCTACAAATAAGAAGGAGCGAAGGCTTTTAATTTTCCTTTGACAGGATGCTTTGACACAGTTTGGTACAGCATCTCCAGCCAGGGCTGGAAAAGGATCCCTGTGGCCTGAGCTGAAGATACCTCACAGCAGTAGTTCTGGTCTCACCACAGAACTGCGGACGGCATGTGGCACCTCTCAGGCCCCACCTCTCTGGGAATGCAAATACGGGGTACTACCCAGGCTCAACTCTGGCAGTGACAGCGCCTCCTTCCTCCCAGCTCCCCCTCCCCGATGCCGCAGCCAGGGCCTTGACACAGCCCGCCCTGCCCCGCGGCCCGCCAGCTAGGCCAGGAGGCGACTGCCGGGCTTCCAGGCCTGCAGCGGGGCCCAAGGCCGGCGGGCGCGGAGCTGCCGGGAGGCAGGCCGAGGCCCCGGGCGGGGCCCAGCGCAGAGGCGGGGAGCGGGGGAGCCGCCTCTTCTCGCAAAGCCACCACGTCGACGACGCCAGCACTGCGGAAATGGGAGCGGAGCGCCGGGCCCTGCACTCCTCCTCTCCGCCCGCCCCCCGCCCCCGCCGCTTACCTGTATCCCCGATGATGATATACTTGAAGAGATATGCGTAGGCCATGGCCGTCCGGCTCCCCGGCTCTCGCTCGCTCCTTCGGGACGCTCTCCCCCCGGCCCCGCTGTCAGGGCTGGCGCTGCAGAGAGGTGGAAATGGTTAACGGCCACCGGGCGGCGGCCCACTCCCGCCGGCACCGCTCGCTTCCTCGCTCCCTTCGTCCTACCTCCGCCGGCGGCTGGGTCGCTGCTACCCTCCCACCGCTGCCCGAGGGGCCGGGGAAGGTAGACGCGGCAACGGGAAGAGCTGGAGGCGAGAACAATAACAGGCGCTGAGCGGCCCCGGACCCCTCCGGCTACGTCACGCACCCACCTCCTCGCTCCGCCCCGCCCCCGACCCGGAAGTGCTGAGGTAGCCGCTGCCTGGCGTAGGGGTGGGAGTACGTCGCTCGCCCCGCCCATAAGGCTGAGGGACCGCGGTGGCGGTTGGGGCTGTGAGGGATTCGTTGGAGGGGGGTTGCTCGACCTGATCCCGTCTCTTGGCCGGTCTGACGGGGCTTGGGGCTGCTGGTTTTCTTTCGCCTTGGCAGGAGGAATAAGTGACAGGGCTCCCTGTCGCGGGAGGGCGGGTCTCGTCGGAGCGGGCTGTCGTGGCGGCGGAAGCGGTGGCCTCTGCCCCGCGGTGGTCCCGGCGAGAAGGTTGCCTTGAGGGGAGAGGCTGGGGAAAGGAGAATGGAGGTAATGGGGCCTTTGTTAGGCACTGCTGAGCTCCTGGCTTGCACCAGGGTCAGAGGTGCTGAGGAACGAGGATGTGGTAAAAGCCTCGCCCTGCTAGTTGAAGCGTTTGTGATGGTTCTGGCTAAGAGGAACCAGGAAAAAAAAACTTGATCTGAGGCTGCAGTGCCAGCTCTGAGCTAGAGGAGCCTCTAAGCATAAGCCCTGGGGAGCAAATCTGTACAAATTCATCACTTTAAACTTGAGTTCTGTCTTGGAAAGGGTTTTTTTTCTGTCACGTTTCCATCATTCCTCGTTGAACCAGAAGCAGTGAGCCAGGAAGGTAGCCTGACTTCACAGCTGCTGTTCAGAATTTCCTACTTAAGAGTGCACATGGCAGTAGTGAGTTGGAAGAAACCTCAAGGTCTTAGTCTAAGCTGCGTCAGGAAGTGTCTTGTGTACCTTTGGCCCTGGAGCAGACAAAGGTAGCTTGGCTCATGGGTTGGTCACACCAAGGCTAGATCAGATGTCTGGCAGTGGTAGATGTGGTAGGACATTCCAGTCTGGTGCTGAAGCAGAGGGTACTTTGGGGTGCCCTTCTACTCAGCTGTTCGTTGACTGAATTGGTGAGACTGTTGAAGAGCTGTTAATATTTTCTTCATATGAACTCACGGGTCTACCATCCTGGCTGTACCAGTCTGGTAGCTTTTAACTTTATAAAGGTGTTTACTTGTGGTGCATCAGGTCAACAACTTGGACAGCACTGACTGACACCATTTTTGGCAGGTGTGCGTCCAACTTACTCATAAAAGCTTTCAATAAAACTGTGCCAACTCCTGTTCTTGTATTTCATGACCCAAAATTAAGCTTATTTTTTTTAATTATTTTTTCCCTGTGGACATGCAAAAATAATAAAAAAATGATATAAAGAAGAAGGAGCTCCTCTACATTTATATCTACTTTCATGTGAAAAAAATCATTGTTTCCATGTTCCTTTGCCATTTTTCTCTTTTTTCTTTCTGCTCTGTACCTCTCCTAGTTTCTCAACATTTTGTGTAAAGTCTGGAGTCCGAAATGGCAGTTCTCGTGTCTATAACACCAACCTCAAAAAAGTTATATGAGTATCTTCAGTCCTGCTCCTCTCTGACTGTGATTGTTTCCCTTTTCCCCAACAGCATCTGAATTTCATTTTTCATCCTAGGTCGCTGTTCTGTATGGTTGCTACCCAAATATACCTGTACATTTCTAAGCACTGCTTTTCCTTTTGCTAAATTTCTGCACTTTTGATCAGATCCACCCAGTTTTGTCAAACCTATTTGTTTTTTCTCTTTTTACTCCAACTCAGCCATTTTGTTACCCAGGTCGTTCATGAAAATATCTAGTAAGCCTTGCCTGGACAGAACCAGAGCATTAGAAAGTGTCATGTGAAACTTTCTCCTGGTTTAAAAAGCCTTTACACATTAAAGAAAGCCACTTCACTGTTATGTTATGTGCAAGAAGTGAAGTTTTGACATAAATTCTTGTTAATTAACACCTCCTATCCAAGATGAGTTCTCTCAGAGCTCAGAGAAAAACAGGATTTTGTCTTGTTTCCTGTGGAAGTTAGGGCTGTGTTTTCACAATATATGTAGGGGTCTGCCTGTGTGTTCCCTGTTCTAATAATGATCATAAAACCTGGCATCTGGATGGAGTAGAGCACCTCGGCTGAAAAGCTGCAGTCAGGGTCGGCTGTTGCGCCCAGTCAAGAATTCGCGCGCAAATAAGGCTTCCTAAGTGCTCTCTCTGCAGGTAAGCCCTTTAGTTGGCATTCGCGCTGTTGCCATTGGTTTGTGTGACCTCAGACACAGAAAATAAAACTGCAGAAAATCCGGTCTTGAGCAGAGAAGAGTTCATCCAGTGTCAGTAAATGTTGCTGCTAATAGAGACAGGGCAGCTCTGTCTCCACAAACCTCCTCTTGGAGCCTCCGGTGTTCTAGCACTATCATGGTTATCTGCTGAATTGGAGAAAAAGAGTGGTTATGTTTAGTTTTTCCATGTTAGCTTTCAGGCAAATTCATTCTGGGTGCCACAGCAACAAACTAAAATGCTTTTGACAGACTTGTCAGATGGATCCCAGCTCTGCCCAGCAGCCCTTACTCCTCAGAGAGGGTCTCATAGTTGTGAAGACTAAAGCCTGTCCTATTAGACCAGTTGCACAGACAAGTACTGGCTTTCATGATGAGCCCTCTCCTGACACCTCTCCCACGGCTGGCAGGATGAGGAATTGAGTGAGCTTCTGTGTCCTTTACCTTCTCCTCCAGAGTCCTGCCATCACTCACGACATGCTTCAAGTCTCCATTGGTACTAGCAAAGACTCCTACATCACTGAGCAGCAAAAGGTGTTATCCTGAGGACTTCTCAAGCCTTAGCAATCTGCCCTGAACATACAAGGGTATTCAGGCGTGTTTGATGGGGACAGACTTCTTAACAGGGCCTCTAGCAATAGGACAAGAGGTAATGGTTTTAAACTAAGAGGAGAAATTCAGACTGGATGTGAGGAAAAATTTTTTTACAATGAGGGTGGTAAAACACTGGCACAGGTTTTGCTTGTTTACTGCCACAGAGAGGTGGTATATGTGCCATCCCTGGAGATATTCAAGGCCAGGCTGGATATAGTTCTGAGCAACCTGATCTAGTTGAAGATGTCCCTGCTCATTGCAGGGGGCTGGACTAGATGACCTTTGAAGGTCTCTTCGAACCTAAAAGATTTTATGATTCCATGAGTCTGTGATTCTATGATTCTGTTTACCTCACTCATAGGATTTGGTCTCTTAGTTTCCAAATTCTGTGATTTTTTTTGTAGACTTCAGGTTTGACACAAGCAAACCTGGCCTGATCTGGTTGAATTACATCTGATCAGAAAAGAGAATTTTCATTTTGTAAAAGTGCAGATTGCTGATGAGGAGAATATACAGACGCTGCCAAATCTCCAGTGACATGGAAAGTACCTTTAATACCACTGCTTAGCCATCTAACAGCCTGCTTGACAGGCCTTGACTTGACAGGTCAGGGAGAAGGCAGCTGAGCCTGTTTCCTTTTTGTCAGCCTGGGAAATTGGACAGGTAACCGACTTGCAGGCGATCCATGCAGCAGGGCTATGCCCCACTGGCTGTCTGGATGGCTGCTTGTGTTGCATCAGCAGTTGCACAGTGCGCAGGGAGCCAGGCCTCTTCTGGTTAGGCAGGCAGCAGCAGTGGTGGGGAAGCTGTGCACATCTGTGCAGTATTTCAGTCACTTGTGATACGACTGTTGAGGTATTTATGGAGTCGTGTTTGATAGAGCCTTGCATGGAGAACATGCAAGAATTTGTTGGTTTTGCTGTTCTGTGCTAAATGGAAATTAATTTGCTGCTGAATAAGAAAGTACAACTAAGTTATTGAGTGTTACCAGCTGAAAATCTGAGTTGCCTCCAACTAGAAATTAATTCAAAATTGATTTTTCTCCAAATTGTGTCTAACGTACATTTGTTTAAATGCTACTGAGACATGTAAGTAAATAGATATTATATTTTATTATTTTTACCTCTCAGCCGTCTAAATTTCTGTTTTCCAGAGAAATTAACATCTCCTTTTGTTAAGCATTAATAGGTTAATACAAGGCTACCGTGGACTCAGTCTCATATATTAAAAAAATTATTAGCCAGGAGATATAAAAGAAGCAGTGGTTTTTCAATATTGAAACATGATGCTTGCAGAGGGTTACTTTGCCTTTTTTTTTGTTTTCTTTTAATGTTCTCTGAAATTATACATGTTACCTGTTAGTGATTTTATATAACATGCTCTTAAGAAATATGATGAAATACTTCACAAAGATGACAGTATCAGGATTATATTCTGGCAAGTTTGATACACTTGAGAAAACAGGAGCTTGCTTTTTTTTCTGTCTCAGTTTTTTTTGTAAATTTCTGTCATTTATCACTGTGCAAACTCACCTGGGGTTTATAGCAAAGCCTTAGGCTTTGTAGGATCCTTACCATTAGCAGCGCTATTTAGGAAAGAGCTATGGGGACATCCAAAGCTCTAGATACTCTGCAGAGCGAAGCATTAGACAGAATTTTTTCAAGGATACTAACCCACAAAATGCTAGTGTAACATTTGAATACAGCCATACTTTAATTATAATTTGCATTGTACTGTCGTTTAATTGTTAGAAATCAGTCTCTACCTGCTGTTCAGTTTAGCTTACAATTTTAAATCATTGTGTTGCTAAATTATTTATACAGATCACAGATGCTGAGTGGGAAATGGTATTTTCTGATGGCTGGCATTTAATCTGTATGTACTTTTTCTGAACTTTAGTTGTATGCTACAATTTATATTATTTGTGAATTTTAATGATTTTTGGAAGGTTAGATTTGTATTTTGTGTAAGGAATGAGGCTATACATCATGTATTTTATTTATTGTAAATGTTGAGAATGGGATCTCACCTCATGTGGAAATACACAGAACAGATTCTACAGGAAGGCAGTCAAATATATATAAATTTCAGCGAATATCTGCCTTTGGAGAGAGAGTTTCTAGGTACCTGTTAAGCATAATAAATGAACAACCCCTTTTTAGCCATCCTAGTTTTTCCTTTATTTATAGAAGATCCAGAATCAGAATACTAGAATTATAAAAATGGAAATTGTAAACATTTCCATAAAAATAATAAATAATTATCAGGACCTCTGCTTTATCCCTGTTTATTTACAAATGGCCTTTGCCACTGTTATCATTGCATCCTGTTTTTCCTTGCAAATAACCTTGGTTTTCACTGCCTTGCCATAAAAATCAACAATTTGATAAAACAGCACATGATAAATTTTAATGCACTTTTCCCCCCCAAAAAAAAAGGGAAAACAAAAGGATCCTTGAAATAACCTTGAAATGGCTTGCAAACCAACTGAAAAGAAATGTTGATTGTATTTTTTCATTTATCTTATTCTCAGGAGCATTGGAAAATGTGTGTATTGTGTAGCAAGAATCACAAAAGCGTGGAGTATTAGTGCTACACTGTGTCAGAGATACATGCAGAAATCTACTTCAACTGGCATCAAGGCAAATTTTCAAGATTTTTTTTTTTTCACCTTAGAGTTTTTCTTAATTTTCTTTAGATCTGTTTTCTCAAGCAAGCCTGCTCACATTGTTTTCCAAACTGAAAATATTTGTGTCTGAAAGCATTAAGCCTTTTTATTTTAGTTTTGTTTTTTTCCCTTCTTTTTATCTGTCAATGGTAATGATTTTTTCACTCTCAGAGAGCTCCATTGATGTCTTTTGCTGGCTCTAGTAAGTAAGGAACTCTCTAAGACCCTAAGTCAGCAGAGTTGCTAAAAGGTTTGAGTTGAGGAAATCTTAGGATCAGCATCACAGAAGTAATCTTTTCCCACCAAGATATTAGCAGATAGCCTACCTTACATTTTTTGTCTTAAAGGCACAATAGCAATGTCTGGTAAATCTAACAAAAAAAATGTTTGTAGCTAAACCACAACTAAAATGTTGTGTTTCTATTGAAGTTATTTAAAATTTAGCAAACAAAATAGCACAAACCTAGAGGTTTATTTCTCTTTTAAATACCTTTCATTATTAATTCCACTGAATAAGCTTCATATTAATTGTCAGAAGATATTCTAACAAATACATATGTTGGCTCAGTTCATATTCAGCCATTGTTGATGCAGAGGGCAGCACATGCTTCCGCATGTATTTTCCTTCATTGTAACTGAATGGCTGCAACTGGTTGAGAAAGGTATAACAGTATATCCCAGGAAGGCAAAAAATCCCAAGAGAATGAACTATAATGGAGCAACACCACCCCACCCTCCACCCCCCTCCTTGTCAGCTTGCATTCATTTCAGCTGGCAGATTATTAGGTGTTCAATTTCTACATGTTTATTGGGAATATCTTGTTGCTTTGATCATGAGATGTCAAGTAATACAAATACATATAGAGAAGAGCCTAAATTAATTTTTCCATAAGTACCAGTAATCTGGTAGGTCTTCATGCCGTGTACATGAACCCAGCTGCATGATGGGTAAAAGCAGAGCTGTCCCTGACAAAAAGAGTGACAAGGATCCTACAGCATCTGCATTAGCAGTCAGGCCATAGCCACCTTCTCTCCACTGTATATACTCTGTATTACATACAGTTAATCTTGACCTACTCAGTAAATGGGGTGCTCCCATGGTGCGTCAGACTTACTATGCTGAAGGTATGCAATAAAGTTCTGACACATACTGGGAACGCAACTTGGCACAGAAAGAAGTGAAACAGCCAAACATCCCAGAAAGGTATGGCAGTACTGATCTGATTTGTGTGAGTTAAGAGTAGGTAGAGGACAAAATATTTGTATCCTGATGACTCAAAGAAGTTGTCTGAAGTGAAAACAGTAAAAATGTATAGTTCTGCTAGTATAATGTCAGTTGAAGCAAAGAGAAAACACAGAGGAAAGCTTATGACAATGAAAATATTTATATCCAATTAAAATGGAGGAAATGATGCAATATCCAGTTTAGGTCATAGAATGTCATGAATAAAATAAAAACAATTGTTTTGGAAAAAATTATGTTGGTTACAATAGACATTGAAAGGAAGCGAAGAGAAAGGAAAGGAAAAGATAAGTACAGGTGAATTACACAAATGAACTGGTTTTCAAAACAAAGGGGCCATACAGAGATTCATAGGCTTGTTAACATTTCCTAGTAAATTAATCCCTAATATGTCTGAAGTAAGTCTGCTTCTCGTTCCACTTTTATTGGAAAGAAAAATTGTAATTGGGACCTTTTGGAGCATGAACTGGACAGGTTGGATGAACATTCCATCCACTCTGTGGCTCATTCTTTCACATTTCATCTGAAGTTGCATTTTCTGTCAGTTATTTGCATTTAAATTGTGAAAAAAATATTGAAGGTTTCATTGTACTTTCTTATATGAAAGTTTTGTTGTAATGGTACAGAATTTTTTAATTTGCTTTACTTAAGTCAATCTGGAACATGGAATTGTCCCATTGTTTGGAATAGTTCAGTAGTTCAGATTTGCAAGTGCTAAGTTTACAAGCGTCTCTTAAAACTTGCAAACATTTTATCCTACACCTCAGATAAAGATCAAATAGGTGTAAATACTATACTTACAGAAAGCAGATGTTTGACCTTATGTTCTGAGGTGAGTAAATTCCATACATTTTTGTATATATAAGTTGAGCTCTGCCTTTTCTGCCAGAGTTACAAAGGTCTAATCGATGCTTAGTAATGCATTAGATCTAGCTGAGTTTTAGAGAAAAATATACTTGAACTGACAAACCAACCAGTAAGAAATAGCACTTTCCTAAGCCTCATTTTAAAGTAATTACCTTAATCAAAATTGAAATTCAGCTATGGGAAAAAAAAGAAATTAGAAATTTAACACAAGTGCAGTTCTTTGAGGGGAAAATATGTTACCTATTATATGTCTAACAAATTACTATGATTAGTAGCGTATTTGATAAACAGAAGTTACATCAATCCAAAGAAAACCGTGATGCGGTGTATATACAGGTTTATATTTAGGGTAAATGTGAAACAAAATGTGCTAGAGAAAGCAATTTTGACCAAAGTACTACCAGAGACTGGAAGACATAGACATATCTTTGTGGCGTTAAGGCACACTAGAAATGTACATGTTGTGTAACAGGAATAGATGGGAATAATAACATTATTTCACAAGTTTACTATCTTTAAAATTGACGCAAAGAGATACGCCCATCATTCCCCAAAATCTACTTCAAATTATATGTTTCATGCATATAAACATTAAACATTTAACATTACTGTTAAAACAGGAACCATGCTTTCAGGAAATAAATACAGCTGTCTGCAGTAAAGCATCCTTGACATGATTTTGTCATGTGTATTATCTTCTTTATTTATGAGAAAATCTTATTTCTGTCAGAAAAAAAAAAATGTTCCTTGTGCAGCTCTTTTGAAAATACCCAGTAAATTGTATCTGATATTTCTTTGTATCCTCTCTCCAATTTTCCATACTATTTAAGAACAAGCATTTTCAGGATTACACTAATACTTCTTCCAAACTGCTGCTTCTTCATGAAGGTAATAAGAGGTGATGCAATAAAGATAAACTTCCCATCATGAAGAATCCATTGCAGAAAACAGGAAGCACATTGTGAGTGAAAAGCCTCAAAAAATGACCAAGTACTGCAGATTTCAGTTACAGCTGATGAACTTGGCTCAGTGTATATTTAGCATGTCTTGAATTAGACTACTGATTAAGAATCTGAACCTATTAAAGTAAGTCAGGTAAGCCCCTGGCAAATTTCCTGAAATTCTGAAGCAAGACCAGATTTTAGACTTGAGTGGAATGGTTTAAATTCCTTGTCAGTCAGTAATGGTCTTTGCATTTGACTATGACTGGGGAACCACTGCTGCAAAGAAGGCACTAAAAGGGCAAAGTCCCTCATCAGAGAAAGCTACCTTGTGGAAGTGTTTGAGAAAAGGAAACATGAGTGCTCCAAAGCCCCCCTCCAATGGTAGAACAAGGTCAATTAGAGTTTCTCAGTCCTTTTTCCTCAAGACAGAATTGTGGAAGGGGATTGAAAGCTTAGTACTATACTTTTGTTATGATTGAGAAGCACAGAATGAGAGAGGAGGGAGACCTTAAGAATCATTTAAGTTCATAAGAAATTGCAAACCTAAGAAAAAACCTTTTTCTAGAGTTGCTAGTAACCACAGGTAAGAGGAGCTACTGGAATCAGAGTGCAATGATCCATTGTAGCTGTCTTAAGCATCAGGCTTTCCCAGGATTTGAAATATGGAAGAGATACTTCACTGAATAATTTAGCTCCTTTAACTGCATGGATTGCAGTGCCATGCAAATATTTCCTAGAGCTGCAGTTACTCCAGGAAGGTTAAGAATAGGCTGTGGACTAGTTTACACAACAGCAGCCTCCATTGAGAAACAAAGAAACCACTTAAAATAGCTTATTTTTTAACTGAACTGAACTTACCCTCAAAACCTTAACAGATCCTGAAGGTTTAAGCTTGTCTGCAATGATGAAACTGTATACTCTGATTGTTGGA
Source organism: Psittacus erithacus (assembly GCA_009867235.2). Classification (NCBI taxonomy): domain Eukaryota; kingdom Metazoa; phylum Chordata; class Aves; order Psittaciformes; family Psittacidae; genus Psittacus; species Psittacus erithacus. Next base: position 29,139 of record WYDI02015493.1, read on the forward strand.
ACAGACAAGCGTTTAAAGCAGCATAACACCTCCCCAGAGATGCTTTTTGGCTCATGTGCTTTTCCTGGCATGTTAAGTGGTACTGGAGCTTTAAAAGAAGAATTGCTGAGAGTTTAAATAGCAAGAAACTTATCTGTGAGCATCAATGGGTAAAAAACCAGCCTTGGCCTTGCACATACTAAACAGTGATGTCTGTCTCCCAACTAACAGCCTGTTCTAGGTATTGCTTTTTTTCAATTAGCAATGTCTTCTGGTTTCAGTGAAATAATTTAAAAAGTTGTGTGTATAGAAGCTCACATACACTCTCACAGTTATGCTGCCAGGAATTTGAATTCAAAGAGATGAGAAACAGACAGTTTATATAACTAGCTCAGGGCTAAGCAGTGCAACTCCAACTCCCTTGAAGAAGCCTAAATGTTTGAGATGATCTTATGTATGAATAATAGCTACATAGAATCTTTCCAGGCTTTGCTTCTGTAAATAGCAGCTATAGTAACCCCTGTAGTTTAGTCTTGAGTGGAGCTTATTCCTGCTTTACTGTAATTATTTTATTACCAAAGAAAGCAATCTGAATCATATGATGGCTTTTAAAATCTAAATGCCCTGAAGCTGTTTACTACAAGCTACCATTTCAGTCTTTGGGTGCTCTTACTAACTGTAGAAAGGAATTCTGAGATAACCATTAAAAACCTTAACAGTGCAACTACAGTTTGGTACTTCTGGTGCTTTGATGCTCCAGAACATAGAGCTTCTTTCCTCAAACCATGATTTATGGTTAGCGTTGTCAATACCTCAGGTATTAAATCTGAAAGGATTGATGTTTCATTTAGCACAATATTGGCTTTTCATTGTTTCCATGGTCAAACACTGACTGCTGACCACTAACTTCAGGGAGCCGTATGTTTGTGTCCTCCTCCCCAAATGCACAGAAATTGTCAAGGTTATCTAGGTGTAGTTCCCTCAATAAATGTGAAGACTGCTATGCATTTCAGAACAATGTTTAATCTTTAGTTCAGGGTAATTTGATTTAGTCATACATGTTATTCTGAAGTACACTGTTTTGACATTGTGTTTCTTCTTGGTATTTGGAGAGTTTGCTTTGACTCCTTTGAAGAAACCTTGAGGGTAGGTCAGCAGTCATGGCTGAAACATCACTTTCTTGCATGCTTGTCAAAATAAACAATTTAGGCTAGCATAAGTTATTGAAGTCAGTGTTTCTTGTGCAATATTCTATGTAAATTGAGAGGCCTACATTACAATATTTACTTTTGTTATACACTAAGAAGTTTCAAAGTAACTTTTACCATCCCCCCAATCACATCTTCCTGGTTAAATAACGTAGAAACAGCAAAGAAGCTTATTACTGCCAGCTTCTTTCTCTCCAAAACTTCATTTAAACTAGAATTTGGATATTTTTAGGATGGAGAATTTAAATTTACTTAGGCCATATCATGGAAGGTTGGCTTAAGAAATGGGACATTAACTTGTGACTTGAATTCACTGTTGTACCACAGATTTGCTGTTGACTTGGTAAAAAATGTGGTTGTCACTTTCTTGCATTACTCAAGTATTATCAAGATCGATAAAGACTGAAAAGCTCATGTATCACAGTAATGGGGGCAATGCAAGCATGTTAGATATGTAGTTAACTGAAACTAGATAATTTAATAGAAATGTGTACTTCCGTAACCATTATCTACTGGGATTCCCTAGCTGGAATGACCAAGTGTCTGTTTCTATTTGAGCCAGGTTAGCAATGATATTTTGACCACGGTTAGCTGACTCAAGGTAATTTTTATCATCAGTAAGACATCTTACTGTACTATTGTAGAATGTTATCCCAGAGATAAATGTCTCTTCTGTTATTTATGTTGTTTATATAAACATTCTTAGTGTTTGGGATCGTCTATATGAATATTCTCTATATATGGGATACAGCTGTATTAGCAACTCTTTTCTGAATTTACTATGAAAACAAAACTCTGTAACAGAACTGAATTCAGTCTTTCACTTAGAAACAGTGATTAAACTTATCTTCTCTAAAATTTTATCACTCTTGTAATAGGTAGTGAATTCTTAACAACTTAGAAGTAATTACTAGCTATTTGGAATTATTAAGTCTATTTTCATAAAGAAATTTAGTGCACTATGCCAGCCTTTTATCTATAAATAACATGTGTGCAAAGTAATTCTTGAGCTGACCAATTGTAGAGGGTAATTTTTATGGGTATTTATTTTGGGTCAGTGGTTGTTCTTCCTTTTTCATAATTGAGCATTTCTTCTTCATTACTGGCTAAGATTAGCAACCTTTATCAGGAAAGAGAAAAATCAAGTATTGTTTGCTTCCAAAGCAAACTACTTGGAGTCATATATTTTTATTAATATATGTATTATAACACAGCCAAGATTTAATAAAATGGTTTTACATACTTCAAAAACCTCCCCATTTGATTATGTATAATCTAAATTCTGTAAGAGGGTACTCAGACTTAAGCAGTATGTCAATTGTTTGTCATACTCTGTTTTAAACTCTAAGTGTTTTGGTGACCAAATGTAATGAAAAAAGTGAAATTTAGGCCTTTTTTCTGGGTAGTGAAATGTTTCCTCATGCCTTTTGACTTTAAGTCAGGCAGATGTTTTTTTCTGTCAAGACCATAGTAACATCTAACCAAGATACCTTCCCATTCCTTTGCCTATCTCCTTACTGCAGACCAGAACTGTAATTTTTGCAATTTGTTTAGCTTCTGGCCGTTTTTGCATAATAAGAAACAATCTGGAGAAGGCATTTTTCTCTTCAGCAGAAAAATATTTTCCTTTTTTAACCTGTAAGCTGGCTGACTCTCTGCTAGGTGTTGGCCTTGTGGAACTGAAGGCACAGGATAAGGAGCTGACATCACCATAATTCCTGAGAGGATTTGTGCTACATAAGGTTACATTTTGCCAGTTGCAGCCTAATTCAAAGTCAGAAAGTCCAGCTTTCATGAAAGAAAGTAATTACTGCTTTTAGATATAGTCAGTGCTCCATTACCAGTTATTTGGGCTAGCTGCAACTCGCAGTCACATTAGTCGATTTACGTCTTTGAAGTTTCCCAGTACAGGTAGCTGTGTTGATAGTATATATCCTTTCCCTCCCTTCTTTCTTTCTGTTAGGGTTTTTGTACATATGGTACTTGAAAAAACTTTGAAATATACTTCTGAAAGCAGATGAAGCAGTTCAACAATTTTCGTCAATACTGTGCCAATGAACCTCAAATCACTACAGGAGGATGAATTTCAGCCCAGTTTTAATAAAGCAAAGACCTTTCCTTGAAGGGTCACCAACTTCCAGATGTATTCAATGTTACAGTGGTTGCAACACTTTTGTTTGACACTTGCCACATAGTCTTCAGTAATGATATGACAACAATAAGGCTACTCCACATTGGATTATGTATCTCATCCTGAAGAAGCTACACATGGTATTTTTATCCACTGTTACAATCTTCAAGTATATTTGCTCAACCAAATAGGATTTCTGTGCCTGATTCACGGCAGCTATTCTCTGTGTTGGCTAATCCAAGATACAAATTCTTTTTCTAGATAGATTCTACCTATGGTTGCTGGGTGTTCACTGAACTTTCATATCTGTAAACTTACCAACAGTTTTTTGGTTTTAGAATAACACCAGTATAGTCCTTTAAAATCCTTAGGTTTGTATGTTTTGTTTTCTGTTCTTGTGTCACTGAACAGTAGTATTCCTCTAAAATATTGATGTTAAATTTCAATAGCCAGGTCCATGAGTCCAACATGACACATTAGGGACTTCATCTGGGGAGACAATTCTCTTTCCTTTTCAGTCTGCCTAAATTATAGGTATGTAATGATGTGCACAAGTGCCAGACTAATAAAGAACTTATTCCACACTTTCATCACACTGCAAGGTCAATTTTGATTCCATACTAGTGAACTGCAGCCATATTACTTACTGTACTTTAATGCACTATAAGATCAGAAATATTGTAACTATTGATAAAGTGTCCAATCCAGTTGTGGACTGTTAATTACTAACTAGATAGCCTTTGTGTTTAATTAATTGGATCTTCAGGAGGATGTGCTAAACCCCAGTTGAGTGAATGCCTTGGGTGGACATCCACCAGTCTTTGGAAGAGGTGGCCCTGGCTGTGTTTGGCATGTTTGTTGGTGAACTGTTCACTTTTTCTGCTCCTTTCATCCCTCATATGATCTATGAGTGTTTTATGTCTGCATTTCCTGTGCTACAGGAAGAAGAATGCTCTGGTCATCTGAGAAGCACTTCCCTCTCATTACCCTTTGTATGGCAAGTGTAAACTGAAGTAACCAAAAGGACAACATGAGATCCAGGTAATTTTTGGTATTACATGTAGCATCAGGTCTTGGAACTACTACACCAGAAGAGTGATGTTCGTGGAAATAAGGACATTGAAGTGCTAACAGAATAAATTACTCAGTTCTGCAAGAAATCAAACTTTCTACTTACTATCATTACCTCTTGGAAAGAAACTTCTATGAGCAGCACATACAGTGAAGTAGGTTATCGCTCAGGAGAATGGTGTAACGGTTGGACTCGATGATCTTCAAGGTCTTTTCAAACCTAGTTGATTCTGTGAGTCTTTGATAATAGGATTTTGCTCTATACTTTCTAATTTATTTATGTCTGCTTATAATCAGTCACGTTATTTCCTGACTCTTCCAACTTTCTAGGGCATATCCATAGAAAATCATCTGCCCATAGACTCCAGTGTCCCACAAAACCTCATCTTTTATCTTTCCAAATAATTAATAATTATAATTTATTCACAGTATTTTAGGTGCCAGTGCTTTCCGCTTTGTGTCTGTTCACTTGTTATTCTTCTACATTGCATTGTGGATTGTACTTCTCTGTAATCCTGTATCTCAGCCACTGGTCCCAAATACTTCCTTTCACAGAATTAACATTCCTTTATTTCAGTTACGCAGGATACCCTGGTCAAATCCCACTTACATTATGATAAACTAAACTGGTTAAAGCTGACTTATCTGTCGGTTTAAAGGGAGTTGTGATTTTAAACTGTTTTATTTTATTTGTTCTGACAGTTATTTGGTTGCTGACAGTTAACAGATTTTTGCACTGCCATATAGTTTCCTTTATGCTTTCTTGGAACAGTATGTCAATTTTAGTTTTTCATTATACTGTTTCTGAATTCTGCCTTCTCTTTTTTCCTCCTGTTGTAGTTAATTTAAATTTTTCTAGCTCCTCTTTATGTAATTTAATATTTGATTCTGTGAGAATGGATTTTTGCTGTAACTTTGTGCCATTTCCCATCATATAATACTCAAAGATATCTCTGAAATATTCTTTCTTTAGCTGATATGAGTCCTCCTATCCCAGTGCAAAAAATCTTTCAACATTCATTAAATTATAATTGTGAGTAAAAACCTTCCATGGTAAGTTCTCCTACAGCAATCTACATCAGGAAAATTAGACTCTTAACAGTTCAGCTTCTCCTGCCAGGTCAGTTAAATGTTACAAGAGGCAACTTTAAAACCAGAGCTCTATTAACTTGAGGATTGTAAAAAAAAATCTTCATACCGTAGCTTGCATGGGTACATGTCTTGCCTGTTTCCAAAAAACAAACAAAACATGACTGCTACAATCCTGTTATTACTTCCTTTTATCTTTTTCTTTGAGTTCCAAGTTTAACCAAGTTAAAGTGTGTTATTAGGGGCATTGTCCAAATGCCTCTTAATCACTGACAGGCTTGAGGCATCAGCTACCCCTCTAGGGAGTCTGTTCCAGTGTTTGATCACCCTCTCCGCAAAGAAATGCTTCCTAATGTCCAGCCTAACTTTCCCTGGCACAGCTTTGAACCATTCCCATACATCCTACCACTGGATCGTGGGGAGAAGAGATCAGCATCTCCCTTTCCACTTCCCCTCCTCAGGAAGCTGGAGGGAGCAATAAGGTCACCCTTTAGCCTCCTTTTCTCCAAACTAGACTCACCCAAAGTCCTTGGCTGTTCCCTATAGGCCTTCCAGACCTTTCACCTGCTTTGTTACCCTCTTTGGATGCATTCAAGGACCTTCACATCCTTTTTAAACTGTGGGGTCCAGAACTGCACACAATACTCAAGCTGAGGCTGCACCAGCACTGAATACAGCAGGATAATCAACTCTTCCTTTACTGATGGTGGGTCCATGTTTGTGTCAGCCTGGATTTTTGTTCCCAAGGCCTGGGGCCCAATAGTGCTGGTAAAACAGAGATGAAGAAAATGTTGAGAATCTCTGCCTTTTCAATATTGTTGATGCCTAAGTCCCCTCTCCTGCTTATCACCAGGCCAATATTTTCCTTTTGTTTCTTCTTGTTGTTTATGTACCTTAAAGAACCATTCTTGTAGTTTTTGACATCACTGGCCAATTTCAATTTGAGCTGAGCTTTTGTTTTTCTAACTGTATCTGTGCTCACCCTGGCAATGTCCTCATAGTTCTCAATGGGTATTTGTATACTTTTCCATCTCTTTCAGTTTTGACCAGACTCAGAAGCTTGCACTTAAGCCAAGCAGTTCTCTCGCTCCATCTGCTTCCCTTACCTTTAAAGATGATGAGCTGGTTTTCTGCTTCCAGGAGTGTGTTCTTGAAAAAATCACAGCACTTGCTAGCTGTTTTCCCCTCCCTGGAAGCTTCTCTCCTCCTAGCTGAGCTCTTCTAGAATCTAAACCCTTTGTTTTAGTCCTAATCCCAGACGCACAATATTGTGATCATTGCAGCCAAGGCTATTACTAACCAAGATATTACAAAGCAGGTGCTCTTGGTTTGTGAGTTGCAAGTCCAGCAGTGCCTCATTCCTTGTTGGCACATCCAACATTTGTATGAGGAAGCAGTCCTCTATGCATTCCAGGAACTTGATGGATGACATGTCAGCTGCTGTGTTGTTCTTTCAACAAATGTCTGGGTGCTTGAAGTCACCCATAAGAACCAGGTTCTGTTGACCTGAAGCTTGCCTAAGTGACCCAAGTATTGTTTCATTGGCCTTATCTTCATTTAGGTGTTGGTAGCACATGCCTACTGTAAGATCCCCCTTGGAAATGGCCCCTCTGATCTCAACCCAGAGATGTTTGATAAGTCTTCCATAATCACTGGAGCTGACTTCTATATATTCAAGATTCAGCTTAACATAGAGCTCAACTCTTTCTCCTCCTCTTCCTGTCTTTATGAAACAGCCTATAGATATCCATCATGATCCTCCAGTCGTGTGAGTTGTCTCACGATGTTTCAGTTATTTTTTGATGTCATAACTTTCTGACTGGGCATGGAGCTCCAGTTCCTCTTGTTTATTTCCCAGACTGCATGCGTTGGTATACACACACTTGAGGTGGTTGGTCTTCTGGTTCTCATCCTGGGAGGCAGGTAAGGAACTTTTGTAGCTGTTACGGTTGGCCTGGTTTATTTCCCACTTGCTTGCAATGGTGTGAGTGTTGCCACTTTGGACCCCGTCCCCAGAATCCTTCAGGGACTTAATTTATATTGAACTTGTATATGTATATATGTGTGTGTGTATATATATATAAAATTATATAAAATATTGCAGCTATAGTAATGACACATTAGATATTAATTATATAGACTGAATTTTAATATCTATTAATTTATACTGAAAATATAAATTAATTAGAAATTGCTCTTTATATGGAACCCTCCTTTTCCTGTTTGCTATAGTTCCATGTACTATGAAGAGCACGTTTAAAAGGGAACTGAATCAGGCTTTGTTCTAGTTTCTGGAGAGGTACCCAGGACTGCCTGAGTTATGTGGGGCAAAGTGATAGCAACAGTGACATCTGCAGAGCTAGTACTGTCACTATCAGCAGCACAAATGTGTTCCTGCATCTTTTATGAGTTTAATTCAGCAGAGGATAGAATGGATCTTTTGACAAATTCTGTGCTACAATTACAAGTCTGTTGCTCAAAGAAAAGAATGTTTCTCAAGTGAGAAATCAGAGTCTTTGGTCATCTGTAGGCTGATCTGCTACAGTAATTTAACACAGAAGCAAGAAACATATAATCCAATTATGGGGAGTAATATCTAAATTGCTCCTATTCTTTTTTTAATGGTTTGCTTTGGAATCCATTAGGACAAAAGGATCTTTATGTATGTAAAATATTACTAAAGTGAAAAATTGGAGTGATCATACTTAGTTCTAAGTGAATAAAATGCATTCATTTATGTTCCCTGTAAATCCTGTCATTCTTGCATGGAATACATAGTCATGGTATTCAATATGGCTATGCCAAGAAAGTAGTAATAACAAAGGATGGTGGTTAGGGATATGTAGGAGATAACTTTTTCAGTCTGGTACCTAATGCGGGACTGAGCAGGCAAAACCATGGGTCTGTTTCAGATACAGAAGTAACAGTATTCTAAGGCTAAACTCTGGGACAGGGGGACCTAACAATTCTGAAAATACATGAAGTGGAACAAATGTTAGAGGGAATTTGGAGTATTTTTTTTTTCTTTTGAGAAATTAATAGGCTTTAACTCCTTATTAAAAAAATACTTGGATCTCAGCCGCTAGAAACCAGGTTAACATCTTCAAATTAATAACAGTTATGTAGCCAGATGATACAAGTCAAGATTATGAGCCCTCTCAATTAAGAAGGCCGTCAAATAAGACCTTGGTTGTGTTTGAGGTCAAAAAAACCTTTCAGCCTGTCATCATTAACAGGCTGCTGTCCCAAGTTTGCCAGCATGCAAAAGTATACTGATTTAATTTCCAATGTTATGTTAAATTGGGTTAGCAAAAACTGTGATAAAGACAATGTTTATCAGAGTCTCCCAGTCTTTTCCTGGCCTGAAACTCAAGACCAAATATTCTGGCCAATATTAAGGGTGTAGAATTAACTTTCATATGAATGACATGAATGGAGAGATTAGTTGTCTTGAAAGAATTATTTTTCTGTCCCAGACCTTTAGAAATGTTTTCTAGGGTGCTGGGAAATCAGTGGTGAGTCCAAATGCAAGACAAAGGAACAGTTATAAATATCCCTCTCCTTCCAAATCCTGCAAAAAAAAAGATGGCAAGATTAACATATATGTGGCTGCGTAATTTTTTTTCTTTTGTCAGTCACCCTTAATCCTTTCCTATCTTAGGAAAGCAGGAAAACACAAGGATTTGAAGGGCTAATTCAAAGGGCAGGATGGCAATCAGTTTTGCTTAACTGTAAGACTGCAACTGTGAATGGAAAGAACATTTTAAAAAATCTGCATATCGTGATCTTAACATCATGACAACAGTAACCACCCCCTTGCCTGACTAAGCCATCCATTGCTGTTTCCTTAAGAAAGATGATCTCAGCCTTCCAAATCAAAATGTTTAGCTATTGTTGCCTCAATAACAAGCTCAGAGTTTAATGTGGTTACTTCCTGGAGGCTATCCCAATTTACATCAAAATCTTCCCCAAAGCATCTAACTTTTTTCTTGTCTAGGTTTAGTCATAAACTCTTCTAACTTCCATTTCTGGTCAATGGAGAAAGAGAGACATCTTCAGAAAGCAAATCAGAGAGCTCCTTCAGGCAGCAGTTTGACATGTCTTGCTCCATGAACTATATCCAGAGCCGCGATTTTTACTTTGGACAGTATGAAATCAACCTCTTTGTGTCGTGGGTTTTATTTTAGTGGGTAATAAGCAAGTGATGAATCTGTGGTACTATCCAATAAAAGCTGAAAGTTTCTATTTTCTAAAACTTCTCTCGTAAATCTCCAGTTAGGGATTATACACGAGAGGAAAAAAACAGCTCATATACACAGAAATAGACTACATGTCTCCCATGATATCCACAATCATAACTCTGAATATAATCCTCACCAACAAACAATGCCTGTCTGTGAAAGGCATTTTAGAATTTCAGTAAATGGTCAATTCATAGAGGAACAATGTGACAGATTTTGTCTATGTATCCTAGACAAAAAAAAGAACATCAGCTACTTAAAATGTTTTGCATTTATCATCTTTAGGGGAAAAAAAAAAAAAAAAAGAATTTGGAATCACTGTCCAATCCCAAGGAATACTTATTCTGTGTCCAGTATGACCCTAATTATAATGATAATATAATGAAGAAATGTTCCGTCTCTTCCTGTAGCTGCACAGTGGTAATCTGCAGAAAATTGCTTTCAGCTGTAGATATATGAATGTATGTTTTCTAACAGTGAGCTGTGTTCTTTTAATAGCACATGTTTTTTTTAGGGAACCTCTCATGAACTGTGATTAAGAAAGGAGAATCTGCCATGCTGTTAAGAAAGTACCAAGTAACCCAAAGTCAAAACCAGATGTCAGCTTAATTTAATATAACTGAAAAAAAAAAAAAAGCCAAACCCAAAAGGTCACCAGCATTGTTACTAGTGTGAATTATAGATAGTTGGGGCCTTATTCTGAAGTAAAATACATAGCAAGCTTGCATACTCTGGTGCAGTAGTTGTAGGTCTGACTAACAGTGCGTAAGTATTTCCTTTGTTAGAAAAATTTCCTTGCATTAATCACTTCTAGAAGCTTCCATTTGCCTCAGTTATATTTTCTGAGGCATAGATTGTTTTGGGATTTCCCCTCACCCCCCACAAATTTCACATAATTCAGCCTATTTATTTATTTTAAATTATGAGTAAGAAATATTTATTTCCATAATAATTTATTTTAAAATTTATTACAATTCTAGCACCAAAGCAGTGGGTTGTAAACAAGATGCAATTTGGCAGGGTAGAAGCTCTGAATTGTGGTCCCAAACTTCATGTTGATTCCTTCAGTTTGCGTTGCTGGTGTACTGAAAACATTGTGCAATTCCATAAGGGAATTGGAAAAAACCCAAACCCCAGAGTTGTACACTTGCATTAGTTCTTACTCTTGAAGCACTGCCTTGTAGCTACATCCTTATAAATGAACAGCTTCTCAATATCAGGGGATTTCTCAGCAACCCCTGTATGAACAAGTATAAAAAAATCAAGGCATACTCCTCAGTGAAGGGTATTTTTTCAAATGTCTGAGGATATATTTTTCTCCTTCAGGTTATTTGTGTTTTAGCAAGGAGCATAAGGTCAGTTTTCATTCAGGTAACAAACTAATTTCACTCAGACTGAAAAAATGTAGAACTTAATTGAATATCAACTTATAGCATGTGAACTCCCTTTGTGGACAGCAGAATAGAAGAATATTGCAGATGTTTTCTAGCTCATTACCAGAAACCTTGTTGTAGGAATCTCAGTGGAAGGAGCCTGGTGGGCAGGAAACATCATTACCCAGTATATCTGTCTTGGGTTCAGCAGTAGCGGTCATTTTTCTCCTTCTTAGTAGCTGGTGCAGTGCTGTGTTTTTGACTTTCAGCCTGGGAACAGCACTGATAACACCGATGTTTTTAGTTGCTGCTCAGTAGTATCTACTCTGATCAAGGACTTTCTGAGTCTCATGCTCTGCCAGGGAGGAGGGGAAGCCAGGAGGAAGCAGAGACAGGACACCTTAGTTACTGGACTGTTCTTATCTCAAGCAGTGGGAGTTACATTCTTTTGATTCTCCTCCCCGTCCCTCCGGGAGCTGGGGGGAGGAAGGGGGAGGAGTGAAACAGTGGCTGCTTGGTACTGAGTTACCAGCTGGGCTTAAACCATGACAGTTCTTTGTGGCATCCAACGTGGGGCACGAAGGGTTGAGATAATGACAGATCTGACTGGAGTGTGTCTAATGCTATTTGTGATAAGCATTCATTGTTTTGGATTGATGGTCACTCATCACAATATTGATTAATTGCTCTCAGAGTTGTTACTCTTGATCTCAGAGTCTCAGCATCTTATACCTTACTTACAGCCGGTATTTGCTGTGTTAGTGTTTATCAGCTGGGGGCCTTGGGTTCTTGTTTCATTGTACTTTATGGTAATGACTTGCAATACAAGAGAATCATTGATCATGAAACTGATCTGGCTTGCATTCCCAGTGTGGTCACCACCTCTATACCTTGGGAGGTATATAATAGAAGTGTTTAGCAATTACACATCTTTTTATCCCTCCTCGGGTGGTCAGCCTATGAGAGAGACATTCCCACACACCCTAGTGACAAGTACAGCAGCTGCTCAAACTCCGACTGCAGCAGACAGTGCAGCTACACCAGCTCCAAGCACAGCAGCTACACCAACCCCAGTGACAAGCACAGCAGCGTCATTTGAGAGTTCTGAAGGTTTTAAATGGCCTTTGGGCACCCTTGAGACCTGCCTGCTGGTTGTGATGGGGATCACCATGTTGCCACACATACAGAGTGTGTTTTACCCACTGCCATTTTTTCTGATCTCAAAAGTTAAGCAGAATCGTGTTTGGGTCTTGTCTAGGATTAGACGATGATATAGGAGGACCAAGAGATTTTCCCCAAGGCTGGACAGTCATGAACGGCAGGGTGTATGGGACAGTATGGGCTAGTATCTAGTCCGCTGGGCCCCTCCAGTGCTTTGGAAGCATTGGAGATGGAAGGCAGCTGTATGGAGTCCCCAACAACAAGCTGCAGAAACTGCTGAAGGGGAGGGTGAATTATTTTGAGCCTGGTGGGCCCATGACACTTCAGGCCATTAGGGCAGAGATGCAGCATACAGATGGGCTCTTGATCGAGGGCTGAAACTAGCAACAGACACTATTGCCCAGGTTATTCACAAGTGTGAAATGTACTGCAATTAAGCAAGCTAAATGGTTAAAGCCTCTTTGATATGAAGGAAGATGGCTGAAGTACAAATATGGGGAGGCCTGGCAGACTGACTATATCATACTCTCTCTCCTGCCCTGAAAGACTGTTGCAAGAGATGGAGCCTGACATCATGGACTGGATGAACTCAGCAGCTTTATAGGGATTGGTCCATGCACTAGGGAATGATCTCTCTCTTTCTGTCTGTGTGTTTGTGGATGTATATATATGTATATATATGAGATAAGAGTGATGGTATATTGAAAATGTGGGATCTGAGCATGACATGAATGGCATGGAATAAGGGGTGGATACTGTCCTGGGTTCAGCAGTAGCAGTCATTTT